>WTSP01006728.1:0-10159 GCA_025331215.1 Actenoides lindsayi | reverse complement strand
TGCCCAGGGCAGTGGTGGAGTCCTCATGATCCCTGGAGGGGTTTCCAAGCTGTGGAGATGTGGTGCTGAAGGACACGGTTTAGTGGTGCCCTGGCAGTTAATGGTTGGATTTTTCCAACCTACGTGGTTCTCTGATTCTGTGACAGCACAAAAGGTTAAATCTGAGTTTTTTGGTGACTGATTTTCACACTTCTGATGTTTAAAGCAAAACAGAACCACGGAGAAAAACCAAACCTCAACAACCCCCAGAAAACACAACTTCCAGCAAGTCTTTATCTCCCTCGCTTGGTGCTTTGGTTTCTAGGGAAGATTCCTCTGCAATCCAGCAAACTCTACCTGCTCAAAACAAGGCCCAGGATTTCAGGGATCATAAGAGAAGAACAACAAATTTGAATCTCACAGTAATCAAACCATCAGCTGCCTTTGTTTTATGACTGAGCTGGGAGGCACAATTAGGGTAATGGTTTCTGGCTCCGGCTGCGTCTCGCTGCAGAACAAAGAGAGCTCAGCAGAGAGGGGGGGGGGTTTTTTTGTACTGGAATAAACTTTTCCCCCCTTTTCTACTTGGAAGACTTAACAAAGATTACTCCATGTGCTGGAGGCTGTGATTCAGATACAAGTGGACAGCTGGACTTTTCAGAGGAGAGGGTGTCCAAAGCCTACTAGATGTTGAGGAGAACCTACCAGCAGCGTGTGCAGTGAGCAGAAGCTGTGCTTGCCTCCAAGGTGCTCACGGGCTCTACCAAGTGGCACTGACCATCTTGGGCTACATTCGAAGGACTCTTTGAAGTGTTGAAATTTTCCCCTCTACCCCTTTTTTTTTTGCATTGTTTTGAGTTTTGGATCTTCTGCGGGACTGATGAGCTCCTGTGGGACGAGGGGGTTCTTTGGGGATGACATGAGCTGTGGAAACGGAGGTTTTCTGCCATCCCACATGGAGAACTGCTGGTGGGATGGCTGCTTTTGGTGTGACCTCCCGAGCTTGGAGAGGGATTAAAGATAAAGCCTGACCTAACTGTGTTCTAACTAACAAGGACCAGCTGGGTCATGGAAAAAGAGGGAAAGATGATGGAAATCATCTGAGCTTCCCTAGGGAGATGGGTGGAGGGTGAGAGCATTGAGAAGACCCACGCAGGTCCTGGAGCCTGGAATCTGCAATAGGGAAGGTTACGTGGGGCACTTCAGGTGATTAATTTGAGGAGAAGAGGAGGTTTTTTGTGGGCTTTTGGTTTTTTCTTCCTCCTCCAGTTGCTGTGGCTTTGGATGCTACGAAACCCTGAGGAGCTCAGGCTCAGACAAAGCCTTTTGACATCAGCAAAGCCTCCTTGGCCGCGGCATGAGCGCCGAGGTGGTTGTTGATCCAGGGAAAGCAGGGGAGAGTTTTCTGGGGGGAATAAAGTTCCCTGCTCTTGTTTTCTCATTGCAGGTGATCAGCTTTTTCAGCTCCCGTTTGGAGCAAGCTGGGGCTGAGCTGTCGGTGGAGCGAGTCCTGGAAATCATCAAGCAAGGAGCCGTTGCTTTGCCCAAAGACAGGCTAAGAGTAAGTGCTCAAGATCTTATCGGTTAAAAGATACTCTTCCAATCAATTACCTCCACACCTTTTACATCCTTAACATCAACTACATCGTTTCTTGCCGTCGTTACGTTGTGGATTGCCAGCTGAGTGTGTTTTAATTTCAGCTCCTCGCCGGTGTGAGTTTGTCTTGGTTGGTTGTGGAATAGAATTGTGTGGACAAAGTCAAATTTCCTGAGTTGGTTTCACTTGTTCCTCGGGTCTCTGGATGGGTGGGGAGACTCTGGAACGGGTTGTCCAGAGAAGTTGTGGACGTCTCATCCCTGGAAGTGTTCAAGCCCAGGCTGGATGAGGCTCTGAGCAACCTGCTCTAGTGGGAGGTGTCCCTGCCCGTGGCAGAGGGGTTGGAACTGGGTGGTCTCTAAGTGCCTTTCCAACTCAAGCCATTCTGTGATCTCACAGATGCAGTCTCACCTCTCCATCTGTAACCAAACGTTGATCTTATTAATGGCTATAAATATCTGAGGGGTGGGTGGCAAGTGGAAGGGGCCAGTCACTTTTCCGTGGTGCCCAGTAATAGGACAAGGAACAATGAGTATAAGCTGGAACATAGGAAGCTCCATCTCAACATGGGGAGAAAATTCTTCACTGAGAGGGTGTCAGAGGCTGTCCCAGGCTGCCCAGAGAGGTTGTGGAGTCTCCTTGTCTGGAGAGATTCCAAACCCACCTGGCCAATGGGATGCTGGGCCTCCTGCTCTGGGTGACTTCCCACCTCCCCAGCTCAGTCACCTCCTCTGTAACTGGTACTCTGAAGAGCTGAAGACTTCCCTCAGCAGTTCTGGCACTCTGGGTAGAGAGATGACAGAAGTGATGATGCGGTTCTCCTTCATAATTTTTAAGATGCTGCTCTGTTGAAATTAAAATATTTATAGAGGGACTTGCTCATCTTTAGGTATGGGCAGGCAGGGGTGAAGCCCTCTAGCTTTTGTGCTCCTGGAAGAGGGTGGTTGTGCTACATGTCACTAGAGAAGCAGTTGCTTCTCAGTCAGCCCTACTTTCTCAAGTCTGAACGTGACCTTTTAGCTCTGTCCCAAAGAGAATCCCAGTTTCTCAAGTTCTCTGTGGCTGCCCCAAGGACAATTAAGACAAAAAGTGTGTGACATGTATGCAAAAGTAAAGAATTTCTTGTGCTTACTTGACCAAATAACAACCTGGGAGGGACTTGTACTCACTTATTCTTCGCCAGTTAGGTGACGTGCTTTCAAAGCTACAAAGTCAAGTGTCTGCACTTGACACGGAGTTCCTGCTCCAGGAGCAACTGTAGAATTTGTTTTGTCAGCCAGTTTTAAGAGTTGGGGCAGGTATTGGGAAGATCACTGTCCTTAGGTTTGCAATCTTAGTTTCTATGCAATGTAGGTAACAGGTGCCCACCGTGATGTTCCCCTGGTATAGCACAAATGCAGCATAAGGTGTCTTCTCTCAAGTTACTTTAGTTATACTCAATGCCACGTAGCTTTTGGGGGCAGAGGAACATCAACTTCAGCATCTCAGCAACTCACGTGCTCAAATTCCTGGTCAGCAAATTCGTCCACCAAAACCTTGTGGAGGTACAGAATCATACACTGGTTTGTGTTGGAAGGGACCTTAAAGATCACCTAGTTCCAAGCCCCGTGGTCATGGGTAGGGACACCTCTCACTAGACCAGCTTGCTCAAAACCTCATCCAGCCTGGTCTCGAACACATCAAGTGATGTGTCTATGGGGTTGTCATCAAACCAGTTTCAGATCTACAGGGTATTGCCCAGGTGTATCTTTCAGGAAGGTTTTACAAAATCCCCTATCTTGAAAAAAAACCCAAACCCCAACAACATAACAACCACCAGCAGTAGTAGAGGAACCAGGCATTAGTGAGAGGAGAGAGAAGCCATCAGGGTTCAGGGGCAAAGCGAGGACAGCAACCGCCGAGCAGTTGAGAATCAAAAGATGACTCTACACCTTGTATTTTTAGGCTTCCCATACCTGTGTTTACAAACTAAACCGCAGGAGACGTTTTGCACTTGCCTGAGAAGCTGGTGGTTAAACATCTCCCCCTCCCAGGGACAGTTCAACTTCTGAACACCTCCCACCGACGCATGACTACTCGGCTGGAATCGCCTGGGGAAGGATGGAGGTTTTGGTTCCCCATCCAGAAGGTGCCTACAGAAATGTTCCAAGCTTCAATCACAGAACCATTTAGGTTGGAAAAAGACCTTTACGGTCATCAAGTCCAACTGTTGACCTAGCACTAGCAAGGCCACCACTAAACCGTGTCCTTAAGTGCCCCATCTACGTGTCTGAAATACCTCCCCGGGATGTTTAGTTCATTTTTTGAAGGTCATTCTGTTTTATGGCAAAAACACAGCACTAAAACCTTCTGGGCATCGGCCAGAAAAGCAGAAAAGAAAACAACTCAGTTTGAACCTGAGCAGCTTGTTGAGCTGGGACTGGTGGCTTCATTCCCTTGAAGATAAGAGAGAGTAAAACTTGGAGAAGCTGAGGTGGAGCAGAAGAGGCAAAGCGACAGACTCTGCAAAGAGACTGTTAAACCCTCTGCCCAAAAAAAAACAGCCAAGAAAGGGGAGGAGAGATGTGAACATCAAAGAAATAAACACAGAAGGAAGCAAACACATGGTAGGAACCAAGGTGTCTGGAGTCTTGGTTCAGAAACACCACCAGCTTCAACAGGGCCAACGCTCCATACGGGTGGTTGTTTCAGATGACAAAGGACTGAAATAAGAGACAGGTACCTGGGAAGAAGAGTCACTGAGTCGTAGGATACCCAACCAGATGGAAAAGCAACCACAGCGAGCAAAAAAAAAGTTATTTAGACACTGAAGTAAGGCCTTGGGTCTTGAAGGGAATACCAAAACCACCAACTGGCTGCAAGGATCAAAACCTGAAGTTGCCTTCGCTCAGCAGTCTCAACTGGACCCTCACTTTGTAAAATCTGTTCCAACCTGGAGCTTTCAGGCAGCTGAGGCTCCCTCCAGCCTCCATCCCATGGTCCTCTTTCCAACTGGCACTCACCAGCTTCTCCTCAGCTTTCTGGAACTGCTGCAGGGAATTTTGAGCCAGGTCAAGCAGGCATCTGTTTTATTCCCCTTCACAGCCTTTGCTTTTTCAGAGGGTTTTAGGGGTTGCAGCAGTGAGCAGACAGACATCAACAGCCTCAGTGAATGTCTAATTGTTAAGGAGCATGTGTGTTTATGTCCTGATGGGCCTTCTCTGCTAGGAGCCTAGGCCATGGAGCTCACGTGTCTACTCCATCCTTTGACTTCGACCCCCAGCTGAGACTCTCCATCCAATCCTCTGGATGCTCCTGGAAAGTTTAAAATTAGATCAGATCTCCCTGGGTGGCTCTTCCTTCTACAGTGGAGGACATCCAAACACGAGGCTGAACCGCACACGGTTTGGAAGCTGCTCTGGAAGGCTCTCCAGTCATGGAGTCACCCTTGTACCGGGGCCAACGCTCCACATTTGCTCCAGAAACGAGCTAAGGCTGGGATCAAAGAACAGAAGAAAAGGAGAATCGTGTCTGGACTGCTAATCCTCCTCATCCCCGAGCAAGGACAGGTTGCATGCCAACAGAAACATAGCAATTATTTGTTGGTTTTAAGCACTTCAAGGCCTAAAACGATTTCTTCAAAATGCTTCTTCAAGCTTTAGCCTCTAAACCAGCCAGAATGGGCCTACGTGAAGCTGGGGAAGGGGCTGGAGCACAAGGGTGGTGAGGAGCAGCTGGGGGACCTGGGCTTGTTGAGCCTGGAGGTCAAGGGAGACCTTCTAGCTCTTGACAATTCCCTGATGGGAGGTTGGAACTAGCTGGGGTTGGCCCCCTCTCCCAAGGAACAAGCAACAGGACAAGAGGAAACAGCCTTAAAATAGCCCCAGGGAAGGTTCAGGTTGGACATGAGGAGATACGTCTTCATGGCAAGGGTTGTTCAGGGCTGTGCCAGGCTGCCCAGGGCAGTGGTGGAGTCCCCATGATCCCTGGAGGGGTTTCCAAGCCATGGAGATGTGGTGCTGAGGGCCATGGGTTAGTGGTGCCCTGGCAGTGCTGGACTCAGTGATCTTAAAGGTCTCTTCTGCCCAAAACAATTCTACGATTCTCTGTGAATTTGGCAGGTGTCCTGCAGGAGACCATAATGACTAAACAACCCCAGGTCCCTCATAAGACTTCTTCTCCAGACCCTTCACCAGCTTCACCACCCTTCTCTCAACTCACTCCTGTCCATTCAGACTGATGCTGAGGTCTGCTAAAGCACGACCGCTGCAGGGGAACAACATACGAGTCTCGCTTCATCTCCTGCTTCTGCAAGAGCACCTGGCTCCTGTAAGGACCAGGGAAGACAGCCAAGATCTTGCTGCTTCCTCCATCTCCATCACATCTTTGCACCTACCAATAGAGGTTGAAATAAATAAATACATAAATTGTACAAGGGCAGTTTTGGCTCTAAGGTGTCAACGTCTCAAAGCATTGAATGTCTCTCTGCCCAGTAGACACTAGAAAGGACATTACCAAGCCAGAAGCCTTCTCCTCCATGGGCTACGTTACCCTGGCTGACAGCAGAGCCATAACTCCCTCACTCCCTCTGGATAGCTTTGGGAGGAAGGCTATAGAAGAGCTCTCTTGGGAGGGGACACGAGGGGCTGTTGCACCTCACAGCGACCCAAAAATCCCAATTCCTTACTTCCAGAGAGCAATCCCCACCATCTGAACAACGGGTCCGGCTCCCCCTTCCAGTTACACCCAACATCTCAGCACACCCAGGGATGCTGCTTCCTCCCTGGGCTCGAGGATCCACCCTCACCATTGGGTTGTACTCCAGCCATGATTTTCAAGACAATTATTATTGGGTTTGGGGTTTTATTCTCCCTCTTTACAGTCAAGATGGCCAGGAGGTTTGTTTATTTAATGAAAGACAACTGTCTCACAAACACAAGAAGTCAGGCTTTGGAAATGATGACAGAAAACCAACCACCTTGCACCACTGTGACATACAGGATAATTTTTTTTTTGGATTGAGGAAATCAAGGCTTCAGAAAACGTTGGAGGACCAACTTTAAATCCAAAAAGAAACTCCTAAATACCATCTTTTTTTGGCTTTCACCCTCACCCCATCAAAACCCAGAGGACTTAAACCCAGTAGCTTCGCACCAAATAAGCAACCGAGTTCATGGCCACCCAATCCCCAAAGTGTCTTCCCTGCATTTGACTTGTTTATCAGCTCGTTGAAATTGAAAATATAAATGAGTGACTTGAAAATATAAATGGGTTGAGACTGAACCATGCCCCTTGTGATATTATTTGTTAGCTCCTAGAAGGATCACCGAGGGTTGTCTGGCACATTCAGGGCCTTAAAGAGCTCCAGTGATTGACACTGGAGAAGCTCTGGAGGACTGAAATGCCAGCTTATTTGGGTTCACTACAAAATTCAGGCTAGCCCACAAAACCTCCATTAAAAAAAAGTGGTTTTGGAGAAGAAAACCACCAAAGAACAAAAAAACCCCACCCAACAAGCCACCACAACTTGCATTTCCCACTGGTTTGGCCACTACTGGGGGCTCAGATCTCTTTGAGAGCTGGAATAAGCTGGGAAAACTGCCCAACTTCTCACCATTCCTGATGAGCGTGCCACAGCCTCAGTGCTGAGGGACCTTCTGCCCCCCTCACCCTTCCTGTGATCCCCTTCCTCCATTTTTAGACCCTCTCATCGAGTCTTTGACAGCTTTTAATGCAAGCTGGTGAAACTGAACCCATTCTGCCTCTACACATCCCGTGGCTTTTGCCAAACCTCACCACTGACAGCAACAGTTACGTATCTTCTGAAGCTGGCCGCGTAGCAACGGCTCCTGCTGGGTTTGGGTTCCCACCAGCATCCCCATTGCTCCTACCTTCAGCCTCAAAGCTGCAGTCAATTTTCCACGGCTGCTGGGCATCCTGGGATGTGAGGAAGCTTGATGGCCATTTCAGATCCTTCACTCCACTTGGGCACTCCAAATGAAGATGGCAAAGCTTGGTATGGGAAGAGGTGCCTCCAACGTGGACACGGGCTGCAAGTTCTCGGATGCAGCTGCACATTTTTGAGCAGAGAGAAAAAGATTATTGAAGATCCCTTTCTGCTGCCCTCTTTGGCATCCACACCCCCGCAAGCCCAACGCAAGAGGGGAACACACCAGAAGCTTAAAAACAAACAGGCATCAAGAAGTCCTTTTTCAATCATTGTCTGGGGAAACTGGAGGGGAAAAAAAAACCCCAACCAAACCATCGGTCTCAGTGGCAACAGCTCAGAGGTGGGATTAGGCACTTGGAAGGCAGCAAAATCTATCCAAGCTGCAGATTCTATCTCAGGCTCAAGTAGCCATAGAAGTGTTTAGGTTGGAAAAGACCTTTAAGGTCACCAAGTCCAAGCCAGGTCCCAGGGGCGTGGCGAACGGGAGGGAATGGCTGCAGAAACAATGCTGCAGCATCACCCTTTTTGTGCTTTGGGGGTTTTTTTTAATACTTTCATGGAGCACCCCTGTCCGAGCACATCCCATCGTACCAATAAACTCAGCAGTTGCAAACTGGAAGGAGACAAGAAATCCCAGCTGCTTGCTGCACACTCCACCTTCCCAGTCGCCTTCCCCACCGGTCACAGCCGCTGCCTTCCCTCTTTATATGGCTGGAAATCCTACGTAAAAAGTGCCAAAGCAGAGGCTTAAAAAAAGGCCTTTTCAGCAGGAATGTGGCTCCTTTCTAACGTGCTTTGGGAAGACCAATGCAAGGCAGGGAAATAGAAACAATAAAATATGTTAACGGCTCTTTTGCCTCCCGGAGAGCAGAGCTGGGCCCCCGAGAGGTGAGGGATGTTTCAGTGAGTTTTATCTCAGTGGCACGGTAAAAAAAAAACCACAACCAGGCCAACAAATAAAACCCCAAATGTAGTAACGACCACTTCTTCACTATCTGAAGAGTCAATATTTAATTGAAGCTGGCCTCGGAGGTGTTCCCATCGCTGCCGCCCGCTCCGAGAAGCTCAGCGAGACTCAGCTGCTGAGCTGGTATCTCCCACCAGGTTGTTTTGTCTAAGTCCAAACTCTCTTTGTTTTGGGAAATGAAAAAAAAAAACCCTGCCTGCTTCAGACAGATTTTTTTCAACCAGGATTTCATGCACAAGGACAAGCCTGCAGCGCTTCTGTTGTGTAATCACAGACTGGTTTGGGTTGGAAGGGACCTTAAAGATCATCTCGTTCCAACCCCCCTGGCCATGGGCAGGGACACCTCCCACTAGAGCAGGTTGCTCACAGCCCCAGCCAGCCTGGGCTTAAAAGCTTCCAAGGATGAGGCTTCCACCACCTCTCTGGGCAACCTGTCCTAATAATACTGAATAAAATATTCCAATAATATTGAATAAAATATTCATTCTAGTAGGAGACACCCCCGCTCAGGGCTTGGAACTAGATGATCTTGAAGGTCCCTTCCAACCCAACTGTGTGATTCTATGGTCCCTGGTCCTCCTTTCCCCATGTCCCTCAGTACATTTAGCCCCTCATTTACAGCAGATGACCCTAGCAAACCTCCACACACTGATGCAGGGCCAGAGGAGCCCCAGCAATGCTGGGAGGGCTGGAACCCCTCTGCTGGAAGGCCAGGCTGGGAGAGCTGGGGGGGTTCAGCCTGCACAAGAGAAGGCTCCATCCGGGGAGACCTTCTGGGGGCCTTTCAGCACTTGAAGGGGCCTGTCAGAAAGATGGGGACAGAGTTTTGAGCAGGGCCTGTTGGGACAGGACAAGGAGTGATGGTTTGAAACTCAAAGAGGGAGATTTAGAGTGAAGGGAGAAATTGTTGGTGCTGAGGGTGGTGAGAGCCTGTCCCAGGTTGCCCCAAGAGGTGGTGGCTGCCCCATCCCTGGCACCATTGCAGGGGAGGATGACCATGTCCCTGAGCAACCTGCTCTAGTTGCAGATGTCCTCGCTCCCTGCAGGGACTGGATGACCTTGAAATGTCCCTTCCCACCCAAACCAGTCTGTGATTCTGATTCCAGATTCAGGAGCTGATGTGTGGTCATTCCACTCGCCTCTCCTGTGGAAGGATGCTTGGAGGAAACTGATGGCCACTGTCACTGCAGGAAACCTGCTTGGAAGATCTGTGCAGTTTGGGGATGGGATCTGATTTCAAGGATGGTTTATGAGCTGTGTCTCGTGGGATATAACTGGGGAGCAGGAGGTGTTTGACTGAACAAGTGCCTGTGACTTTGCTGGACTAAATTCAGCTCTTCCCTTGAAATCCCTACAGCTGCTTTGCTTCTCTGCACCTTTCTTCATTCCCCATTTATAAAGAGATGATGAGAATATGCCTCTGCTCTATCACACCGAGGCTTCATTCATTAATACTTACAAAAGGTTTTGAGATCCTCAGATGGCCAGTGCAAGAGTAGTAATTATTTATTAACAGCCTCCGTGAAGGTGTGGGCAGCCATATTACATCTCTCCTGAGTATTTAATTTAGGTAGTAAGCATTTATTGTGGGTCTGAGAATGTAATTGCTGATCTGGGCTGCTGGAGGGGGTAAGGTGGTTTTTTTTTTTTCTTCTTTTTTTTTCGTCTTTTTTTTTTTTTTTTTTTT
>WTSP01006727.1:1059-29216 GCA_025331215.1 Actenoides lindsayi | reverse complement strand
ACCTGGAATGGTTCCAGGGATGGGGCATCGACCACCTCTCTGGGCAACCTGGGCCAGGCTCTCACCACCCTCAGTGTGAAAAATTTCTTCCTTCTCTCCAGTCTGAATCTCCCCTCTTTTACTATAAAACCATCACCCCTTATTCTGTCCCAATAGGACCTGCTACAAAGTCCGTCCCCAGTTTTCTGACAGACCCCTTGAAGCACTGAAAGGGTGCAAGGAGGTCTCCCCAGAGCCTTCCCTTCTCCAGGCTGAACAACCCCAACTCTCTCAGCCTAGCCTCCCAGCAGAGGGGTTCCAGCCCTTGCATCATTGTCCCATGGAAAGGAAGGGTGCTGGGCTGGCTAGTCCTCTCCGGTGCAGGTAGCCCCTCCAACGCCCCTCATTTTATTTCCATGTTTAGTGCTTCCAAGGACGAGCTGCTTCCAAGTTCTGAATACTTGTGCTAAAATCCTGAGCAGACAATTAAGGCAGCCTCTTCTCGTTGTTGATTAAATCCTGTCGATGTAGGAGCTGTAAATGAGTGTTTCCCCTATGCTGTACATACAAATCTGTCATTTTCCTCCAAAAATGCAGTGATTTGGTGGGACAGGATATGTTGCCTGCTGGGAACACGTGTTCAAAAAAACCTCCGTATTGTGGATTCTTCTCTCTGCTGCAGGGAGTGAATCTAACAGCTTCTCAGAGCCACACTCATGCTGTTCCCTTGGCTGGCTGTTTTGCCAGTTTGGCAGCTCGCTTCAGTTTAAAGCAGAGTATCTTTATTGCTGTAAAAAGTGTTCTGTAATAGTGCCGTGCTGGACACCTCAAGATTAGCAGGTTCTTAAATGTTTTGCAGTCTTTTAGAGTGAGAAGTGTTCCGTGTGAATTTGTACCAACTGGAATTTTTGTAGTAAGGAATCTTTTTTTTCCTAAAAGCAAAAATGCTTTGTGTTCTATTCAGCTGTGTGAGCACCAGATGGATGTGGATTTAACCCAAATGGACTGTTTCTGCATTTCCCCTGAGTACGTCTGAGACAGAGGAGAGTCGAAGGGAAGCAAATCATTAGAAGGATCTTTTTTTGTTAAAACACTCTATTGATCTTGCAGGGAGAAATTCTTGAAAATTCAAGTGTGTTTAATTTTTTTTCTGCCTCGATTACCATTAAGTCATAAACTAGGTCCCAAAAAAAGTCTTTGCCTGTAGATTTGAGGGGATTTGAGAGCACGGTTGAAGGCAGTTTTGCCCTTGCATTAGCCTAAGCATAGCATTAAAGCAAAAAAACTATTTGTTTCGAGTGTCCCTTGTCCCTTTATTGCTGTTATAACCATTGTAATCTCTTGGCCCATGGTTAGAGAGAGGTCAGTTTGATTAAATTAACTTGGTTTATTCCAGATCCATGCAGGGCATTCCACTTGGCTCTTGAGCCAGTCTCTCGTTCAGTCTGTCTGTTAGTGATCCTAATCCTTGGACTTCAAAGCCTCTGCTGTTTATAGCCTGTTAAAGCCAGGAAGTTTCTGATGGATTAGAGCAAGGAATGAGTTTGAAGTTTGTAATGTGCACCAATGTCACTGATAAAGTCTGGTTTATTACCCTACAGTAGGATCTGCACTTTTATGGCTATTCACTTTTAATTGGTTATAGGAAAGCTGAGGTGCTTAACCTCCTGGAGCATCGAGGGCTCTAGTTCCTGGTCCTTCCCATGTAAGGGACGTGATTTGGTACAGAAGCAGATCTTGACTTTGGTCGTTGAAACTCTTTTGTGAGTTTGGTTTGGTTTGTGGGTGTAAGTGGGAGGGGCAGATGACTTGTCTGTCTTAGTCATCCTGTGCAGTAAATTGGGAATTGGATTTAGGTCTCCTGAGATGTGGCTGGTGTCATGCCATGCAAATAGGGTGTGTTTTGCTGCTTCTTTCTTTCCTCTGTCAACACCAGGAAAATATTATAACTGAAAAGATCCTTGTTATCAAAGCAAAGTGTATTGAAATAGAGGGACTCTGTCCCCGGGCATGGATAATTTTGAAGTACATGCAAATTCTAGAAGTACTGTTGAGTTTTGGTTTGTTTTTTTAATGAATGCTTATAGAATCAGAAAATTGTTTAGGTTGGAAGAGACCTTTAAGATCATCGAGTCCAACCATTAACTCAGCACTGCCAGGTCCCCACTAAACAATGTCCCTCAGCACCTTCAGAACATTTACAAATAGTAGATTAACTGGTTATTCCTAAGAGACTGGAGATCAAGGATCTAATCTTTTGGTTTTGAACTCTAAATAGAAGCAGTGTCTTAGGAGAAAACTAACCAACAAAAAAACCCAACCAGCTGCAATAGAGGAGTCTGTGAGCAACTCAGATGCTTTGTGCAACCATGTTGGAGTTTTCAGAGAGCTTATGGTGATAAAACTGTTGGCTGTCTATGTGAAATAGCAGAGAGAAAATATCACGTAGCATGATGATTTTAATCTGGAACCTTAAAGCTTTATAGAATCATCTTGCTGATTTTAAGTGCTCTCTGGATTCAGGAGATGTGGTCTCTGCTCTGTGTCTTTGCCTGAGCTTTGCCTCTATTCTCAGCCATGCAAGGGTATGCAAGAAGCCTGTCAACCCTGCATGTATAATATTAATAAAAAGATTAAAGGCTTTGAAATATTACAGGAAAAAAACCCTTTTTTTTTTTTTCTCACTCACTCTGCATCCATGAAAATAAACATTGTGGTCCCAGTGCTTGCTGCTGGGAATATTTGTGTAGACAGGATGTTTTTTCCATTTTCTACATCAGCCAAATACTTTTTGCCCATTCATTTGTAGTTGTCTAAATTGCTTGTTCTGAAATTCAAGGAAAAAAGTCCATGATAGAAATTCCCACTGTTTCATCACGTTTGTTTCAGACAAGTGAAGAAACCATTTTGTCTACCACATAAATGGTATAAAAATGTATAAGTGCATTACAGTCAGTAAATATTCAACAAGCTTCAAACTATGTCTAGCAGCTTGACTCCCTTTTAGGTTCAGTTTTTAGAAAAATTTAAAGTGTACTTTAAAGAAGTTTTACTTTCTGTGTCATTTTCTTGGTTGTGGTCCCTGGAGCTAAGTTGCTGATAAACTTGGAATGAGATCCAGACTATGAGACTTATGGGTATTTACTGCAGTAATCATCTTTGTGGTTCCATTTAATACTATTAATGGACAACATTGATATAAACCCACCAGGGATACGGAACCTGAGTATCCAGTGGATCTTTAGGTTTTGAATTAACTTGGCTTCCTGACCGTGGACTTAATGCCATTTTCTTTGACTAGCTAGAGAAGGGATTAACAATGGTTTTAGTCTTCTGTGAATCGTCTTAGGAACATTTTGCAATGCTGTTTCCTGAGGAAGTCTAGAAATTTAGCTTAATAAAATTTAAACCATTAAACATTGTTTAGAGGTCAGTTTTGTTAAGGTGGGCAACTTAACAAAATTGGGCTCTGAATAATGTCCTGAAAGGGGGTGCAGAATCGGCTTCTTTCCTTGTTAACTTTTTCCAGGGGTTAACCACTGTTACTATTCAAGATGTTTGCCTTATTTATGCTCTGAATTTGCCTGGCTTCAGATTCCAATCATTGGTTTTTGTTATGTCTTTCTCCAGTTGGTTGAAGATAGTGGCATTTTTCTTCCTGTATAGGTACTTGTACATGTGAATGAAATCCACTTTTTGGTCATTTTTTTAGTAAGCTAAACAGATTGATCTTCAAGTTCTACCAGAAGGCATTTTCTCCTGCCCTTGAATAACTTATAGGGTTATTTCCTGTATTTCCAGTGTATTTTTTACTGTGAATACATATGTGGTAAATATAAGAAAGATGGGGATAGACTTCTTAGAAGGGCCTCTAGCAACAGGACAAGGGGTGATGGTTTTAAATTAAAAGAGGGAGATTGAGACTAAAGAGAAGTAATAAATTTTTGATGCTGAGGGTGGTGAGAGCCTGGCCCAGGTTGCCCAAAGAGGTGGCCGATGCCCCATCCTTAGAATCATTGCAGGTGAGGCTGGCTGAGGCTCTGAGCAACCTGCTCTAGTGGCAGATGTCTAATGGCTTCCTGCAGGTGGTTGGACAATATGAGCTTGAAAGGTCCCTTCCTGGTTATCATCGTGACTTAGGACTTCAAAGGCGAAAGAAATTACTCTTACTCAGAATCTATTCCTTAACCATCAACAGTGATTAACATTTTAGGTGTATCTAAATTTTTAATTGATGAAACGTGGTTTTTTTTACTCTGAATTTCTATCTCTTGCCTTCATATGCTTACATGTTTGCCTAGCTGAAAGTCAGGTGTAAATTGGCCATTAAGAAGCTTTTGTTTAAGTCATGAATAAAAAGATAGTAAAGAGAAGCTAAGAAGAGGTGCAGACTTGTTCAGAAGCAAATTATAATACTGAATTCCATTTCTTTTTTTTTTTTTTCCTCTCCCTAGATTCCCTCTGGCCAAAGATTCGTGTTCCCCTGAAAGTTGTTAGGACTGCAGAAAACAAACTTAGTAACCGCTTCTTCCCCTACGATGAGATTGAAACAGAAGCAGTGTTGGCAATTGATGATGATATCATCATGCTCACCTCAGATGAACTCCAGTTTGGCTATGAGGTAAGAGAATGGTGTTCTTCCTGTCTCTTAAGCATCCACCTCAACACTGCAGGTGTATAGAAACTGGAGGAATCGCTGCACAGTCTGCTGGTTCAGATTGGTGCATCTCTCTTTACTGTAACAGCTCAATGCTGACTGAAATAGTTTCATATAGTCATTACTTGATGGAAAAAACTGCTGGCTAACAGCAAATTTTCAGTAACAGGGACAGTAATGCCAAGAGAGTCTAGAAATCATGGCGTAATTGGTGTAATGGAAGTAGTCTGGAGAGCTGATTGCCACCTTCTTAACAGTTTCAAACAGTTTTCAGCCAAATCATAAGTGCTGTCCAAGCGAATGTGTCTTGATGGACAAGACAAGTTTCAGAGATTAAGAGTTGGGAACAGAGGAGGCCTCTTGAGGACATGCTGGGGTAAGGTGGAGTGCAATGAAAAGAGGAGCTGGAGAATGTCAAGGAAGGGACGTGTGTATCGTTCTCCAAAGGGCAAAGCTTCAGTAGCTGCTCTTGTAATGAAGGTATCAACAAAAAGAAAGTTTACCCAGATAAATTCCCCATGGCAGCACAAAGAGGTGATGGTCTCTGTGGGCATTTGAGTCGTTCTTTAAAAAGTGCACTTCCTTAAAGCAACACTCTTGTCTTCTTTCCAAAACTTTGGTTTGAATAGGCTACGTTTTTGTCTTCCATTTGTGTTGGAAGTATGTGACACATCATCTGACGTTATGGTCATATGTGTGTACTTAAGACAAGCACGCAATGTTTGTAAATAAATCAGAAACATTAGAAAATGTAATACCATATTTTAAGAAAGGTTTGAATCATTCAGTCTCACCTGTACCTGCAATACCAAGAGCAAAACAACACTGGGCTTCACCCATGAGAGCTAGAACACAAAGCTATTACCAAAATAGAGTGAAATAATGAAAACCATCCTTCTAAAGGGTAGAGAGCAAGCTAAATGTGATAGCTGTCTCATTTTTAAGTTTTAAATGTACTTGTTAACAGAAGAAGATATTTTTTTAACAAATGTTGGAAGTATTTCTTTAATGTGAATACATATGTGGTAAATATAAGAAAGATGGGGACAGACTTTTTAGCAAGGCCTCATGGGATGATGGGTTTAAGCTAAAAGAGGGATATTTAGACTAGAGAGAAGGAAGAAATATTTTACACTGAGACCACTCAGAGATGTGGTCAATGCCCCGTCCCTGGAACCATTCCAGGTGAGGTTGGCTGGGGCTCTGCTGAGCAACCCGCTTTAATTGCAGATGTCCCTGCTCCCTGCAGGGGGGGTTGGACTAGATGAGCTTTACAGGCCACTCCCCACCCAAACCAGTCTGTGATTCTACAAAACAGCTCATTCTCCCTCTCAAGTGGAGGAGATGCTAGGAAGCAGCGAGCGTTTGTACTCGAGGCGTGACTTGCGGTAATGTAGGTATGCTGATGTAATAACAGAGATGTTAAGTAGTGGAGACAGAGATTTAATCTATCAAACGTGTCTCCAGAAAGGAAATACTTCCCTTGCCAGGTTCGGAGTAACGGGTTAGTCCATGAAGTGTGAAAGACGAAATGAAGAGAAGACAACTGAAGGAAGGGGGGTTTTTTTTTTGGCCACATGCTCTGTTGCCTACACTGAGTGTTTAAGGCTCTGCGCTGCACCAGTAGGGCAATCAGGAGTTGGCAGCTCTGCAAGCTGACTGCCTTTGGTCTGCGTTGGTGCTCCTAACTCCAGGTTTTGAGGGTGAGCTGATGGGATGAAAGATTGCAAATCCATACCGTCTGCGCTTCGTAAATCCTGCCTCTGTTTGCAGTTTGCTTTTAATTTTCGTCGAGCTGTCTCAAAGCAAATAAACCTAGATTTTCTAAAAACCTAAGTGGTGGTGGGAGTAGTTCTAAATGAACCTCTGTTCCTTGCAGAGCAGGCTCGGAGAGCTTCGAAGCAGAGCTTCAAACTGCAGCTGGGTTTCAGCTGTGTCGGCCAGAAGTGGTGAGAAGTAGAACTGTGGTGCTCGTGTCTCTGAAGGGTCAATTTAAACATCTTCAATGGAGAGTGTCTGTAACTTCAACTATATTGAGTCTGGTCACTGAGGCAGGAAAAAAACAAAACACTATGAAGCAAAGAAAAGTTGAGGTGAATTCCCCTGTAGTCAGTGTGATTAGGTGGCAGTTGGGACTTGAAGCTCTTCATACCTGGGTTGAGCTGTTGGACTAATTTATTTGCCTTCTGTGGACTAGGAGCATTGGTGGAGGGACTATCTGAGTAACAGGCCTTATATTTGGCATGCGAATGTAACTGTTTGGACTCGAGATGGTTTAGTTTGGCAGACTGAAAGCTATCACTTTTGCAGTTCATTGTGTTTTCTTATCCTATTCTTTTTTTTGATTCTGGGAATTCAGCTTACTATGCAAAATTACAACACCTTATGGAGCAGATAGTTGAGACAAACCTGTAGGTAGTTCAAGTCATTATATTTGGAAATGGCTTTTTTTCTTCTTTTTTTTTGCTTTTCTCCCCTGTAAAATAAATGAATAGAAATGTTTTTAAATGCAGAAACACAGCAAAATTATTTTATAAATACACCAGTTTTCCCGTGTAGAGGGTGGGTGATATAGTTCTTCCTCTCTGGCACAGAAATCAGGGACTGAAGATTGAGCTTTCCTGTCCCTGAGTGTCTGTGACTTGCTTGACAGGCCTGAGCTGGCTCCCAGATGTTTAAATTGTCCTCAGCCTGTGATAATTTATTTATCTGTTTATGTGTGTTACCAGAAAAGTATCTCTCGAGCTCTTGACTCATTTGCAGGGGAATCCAGAGGGAACAGTAGCAGCATATAATGTTACTAGAGAGTTTTCTTTCAAAAGTATGTCTGCTTCTGCTTTGGTCATAAGAAGGGCTGGAAACGTGACATTCAGTAATTTTCTTTTCTCCTCCTGACATCCTTGAGCCTTTACATTTAAACATGTGGCAAAACCCCCTCTGTCACAGACTTGTCTGAATGTATAGAGCAAGCCTAAGGAAAAAAAACCAGAAAACTTTGATCTCTGTACACTTTCAGCCATAAAAAATTATAGTAACACTCAAAGTGTCAGACATTTTTTACTTGTTAAAAGTGAACTATTATGGTACAGTGATTTATGACATGGCATAAATCTATTGGAGCAAGCAGAAAAATAGTCCCTGTGTGCTGCTGTATTAAAAGGAGCAGAAGAATACTCACAACATTCTGACTTTGAAAAAAAAAAAGTATTTCTGTGAAGTTATGTGATGAAATCACAGGCGTGACTTGGGCACTGGGGAAAAAAAGCAACCTATTAGGGCTAGACAACTTTTTTTCCTTGCTTATCCATCTTTGTTGTTTCACAAAGAGAGTAACAGAGAAAACCAAAAAAAGGAGCAAGTATTTACACTGTCATAATCTTAAAAAAAAAAAATGAAAGCAGAACAAGAAGATTTCTTGTTACATACTCATGCAGCACTTTGCCCTTCGGAAGATGAAGTCTTTTTCTTGCAGCAATAATAGAAATAACCAAAATTGGGGTTATTGCTTTGAGTCCGTAGTTTTTTTGTTCATAGAAAATATTGTGTGGTGCATTGCTCAGTTTGTGGGTTTTTCTGTTGGAAGCTTTTTGCCTTCTGCTGGGGATGCTCTTACACTCAGAGCTGGTTTTCAGTGCTTCCTGTCTCTGCTATTCTTAAAACAAACAAAAATAAAAATCAACTCTCTGATTAATTACATATTTCCCTAGGCTAGAATCATCATAAAGTTTGACTGCCTTCCTTAGAAGAATTCTTCCGTCCCCATTTTGAACATTAAAAGTGTATTTTTCAGCATTCCTTTGTCAGAGGAATAACAGAACTCTACTTCTCCACGGGCTGCACGGCCACATTTAAAGCTCTTCTTCAAACTGAAGTTCTCTTACAAATTTTGTGCGTGCGAAGCATCACGTATCTTTTGGCTTTGTTTTCTAGTGGTAGTACAAGCCCTCCCTTTGAGGACCAGGGGAGAATTGAGGGTGGAAGAGGTTCTGGGAGAAGAGCAGAAATACGGATTCCTTGGGGTTTCTTCCATTCATGGAGGATAGTCAGTATTTCGTTCTTACAACATTGATGTGTAGCTGTGGAAACACTGATTATTTTCCTGTTGATTGAATTTTAAAATTCTCTGACTGTAATTAGACTGTTCCTGAAGTTGCACGTGACTTAATATAGTCTAATAAACTTCATGGATAAATGTTGGAGTGCATTCTGGAAAAGGAAGTGCTTCTGTGTCCTGGCTACATAGAGGAGGAGTGGTGGCAACTCTTCTCACAGCACAGTAATAGGAGGCTGCGAAGATGTGAGACTGGAGCAAGGCTGGTTATGTCACTTGGAGAACTCAACTTGGAAACAAACTCACCATCATTTTCTCTGGGTGTCTCTTACGACGTTTTTAGTAAAACTACCCGAGTCAGAACTTCCGTTGGACTTTGCACCTGGGAGATGCTCTGTCCAACAAGATTTACCATCGGGTTGCCCAGCAGAGTTGTTGGGATAACGTTGCCCGCAAAGAATCGTTCCTCCTCTTCACTTGGCAGTGTGTTTTTTTCCTTGCCTCTGTCCCTTCCCGGTATTAAATCAGGCTATCCCGCTGTAGTCGGAGAAGGCTAATAAGATCACTGGCTAAACTGGAATGTATTCCTAACAGAGTAATAAATCATACTTAACCTTCAAACGAGAGAAGGGATGTTAGTACAAACTAGAGAGCAGTGTAAGAACCATTAGCGCTGTGTTTATTCTGAAAGCTTCCTTCTAAGCAGTAGCCGTATATATTCGTTTTGGCGCAAAACGCACGTATGGATTTGGGCAGTGAGCTGGCTTGCAGCTACTTGGAGCCTTTCCAGGGATTGCCATTGAATTGAGCTAGTGATGAACATTATGGAAAAGCTGAGCTTTTTCCGCTGACTTTTGACAGCAGTGCATGTAAAAGCGATTGTTGTTTCGAGTAACCATGTTATTTTTATAGATGCATCAGACGGTTTTCAGAGGCCGGAATCGGGATGGGGTTGAGCTTCACGGTGATGCAAAGAAATCCGGACGAGTACAGTGCATTACAGTTGGCTTTTATTTCATGTCATTTGGTCTTTTCAAAGAGGACACCAAGGGCAAAACCGAGAAGGGACAGGAAGCTCTGGTCCTGTGCTGTGAAGGCACTGAAGTCCCTTGGGAAGCAGTAGGAGAGTTGAATCTTCCTTTCAGCTGCCTTTTAATACGCGTGCCGTTCCCTCTGCGAGAATTCTTCTCCCTGAACAGTGCAGATTGGCAGTGTTCTGTCAAATCCTTTGTTGAGCCTCTGTAGCTTATGTGGTGGTGCCTTCTAACAGCGGGGAGATGGGCATTTTAATAGCTTTAAAAAAATTATTAAAATTAAATCATTAGATTTTTTTGAGTCCTCGAGAGTAAGGAATAAAATTCTGGAAGAGGGAACGTCCATACCTTTGCATTTGGGTTCTTTGTTAATGTTTGTGACCTCATGTCAAAAATAGACCTCTTAAGCCCTTGGTGGCTTGCCTGCAAAAAATCTGTTTTGTTGGTTTTTTGGGTTTTTTTTTTTAATAAGCCGATGGCACCAACTTGTAACAACATCCTACGAGTTCTCTTCCTTGAGTTACAAATCATCGCTGCTTTCAGGAGCCCGCTGGGTTAGAGCATTGTCCTATCTAAATACTATCCCAGTCCTTGTGCCCTGGAACTGTCTAGAAAGATTGATTTCTGGATAAAGTATGAGTCAGGGAGTCCAAAGATCTGGTTCCCATTCTTGTTTCCTGTATGATTTTTGGCAGGTTTCCTCCTCTGTGTGATTGAAATAATAACTACTCTCATCGTGGGATTCTGAAGCTATGTTATCTGACAGCAATAAAATGTGTTGAGACGTGTAGATGAAAAAGTATCTATAGCAATGCAGAATCACAGGACTGCAGATACAGAAGTAACAGCTTAAAACTGATTGTTTTATCACCTTTACTTTGACAAAATACTGGCGTAAAGTCCTTACAGCCCAACTGAAACATGCTGGCACATCAGCAGTGCCCAAAAGCGAGCTGCTGACGGGGTGAGGTTTGCAGGAAATCCAGGGAACGCTTTCTTTGCTGCACGTTCATCTGTAGGGTCCTTTTGTACCAAGAAAATTGCTGTGCTCATCAGGTGATCACTGGGGGGGATTTGGGAGATGCTTTGGTGGTGTTGATCACGCAAAGGGCAAGGAAATAGGGGCTTGTTTGTTTGTTTATTTATACACTACCAACCTGAAACAGAAACCTGTGTGACCTTACACTGTGTCCAAGCATCGAGGCTTGTGTTGTTTCAATAAATCTAGCTGTTAATTGGATTAAAGGACAATATTTGAGTAAATTGTCCACAAATAGCGCAGGTAAATACTAACTTTGTTATTGACCAGCAAAAAGACTGAATATCTAGCAAAGTAAGAGTGTTCAGACCCTTCTAAATAATTATAATCCTTCCTCCCTTTTTTCCTAATGCAAAAATTGTCCATTACTTAACGTGGCCAGCAGTGTGGAGAACTGAGGTTGTGTTAATGATGCCCTTCTCCTTGTTCTGCTCAACTGTGTTTGATCGCGTAGTCAGCTACAAAATAACGTATGGAGTGACAGGGATGGTCTCTTGATTGTATCCAGCTGTCTGGAACAAGTCAAGGGCAAAGAGGCCTTCCATGTAGCAGTAGATCTGTCCAAGCACCCACTAAAGAATACCAGAAATATTAAAATATAAGCCTGTTTTAAGGCTGTTCCTATCAAAGGGGGAAGCAGGTTGGTTGGATCCGAAGCCAGCTGTGAAAGTCGTTAGGTTGTAGCCATATCTACTGAAGTTAACATCAAAAGTTCCATTTTAATCACGCTCGGGGTTAGTTAGTGTGAAAATCTTTTTGAATAGTTGGTCGTATTTCTCTGCAAGAAGGGAGTTAGGATTGCTTTAGAGGCCTTTTGCGTGGGTCTGTGGCTTCCCTGAGTGGTCGGGCCCTTCCAAAGGGAGCTTGGCCTTTTTCATACTTATTCCAGGCTGCTGCCTACTCCAGGAATTGGAACTGTGAAGAATTGAAGTGCTGTCCAAAGCAAATGAGTTGCACCCACAGATGTGCATTTTGCTGGCTGTGCAGGCCTGCTTAGCCGTGTGTCATGGCTTTTTTCTCCTCAGGTTTGGCGTGAGTTTCCTGACAGGCTTGTTGGATATCCAGGCCGACTGCATCTCTGGGACCATGAGATGAACAAATGGAAATATGAATCAGAATGGACAAATGAAGTCTCAATGGTGCTCACTGGGGCAGCGTTTTATCACAAGGTAATACAATAATAAGAGGGGATCTTCTCAAGACCAATATATAAAGGACGGGGGTCAAGAGGATGGGGCCAGGCTCTTTTCAGTGGTGCCCAGCAACAGGATAAGGGGCAACAGGCACAAACTGGAACCCGGGAGTTTCCATATGAATGTAAAGAAAAACTTCTTTCCTGTGGGGGTGGCAGAGCCTGGCCCAGGCTGCCCAGAGAGGCTGTGGAGTCTACTTCCCTGGGGAGATTCCAAACCTGTGTGGACAGTGCGATCCTGGGCCCCCTGCTCTGGGTGACCCTGCTGGAGCAGGGGGGTTGGACGAGATGAACTCCCTTCCAACCACTACCATGCTGGGATTCTGTATGATAGAATTTGTAGCATACTAACGTGTGACATGAACCTTTTTTAAAGAGGTGTATGTGTTTCTGTCATTCTTCTGTGACTATTTTGTTTTGCCATAGAATAGAATCACATAATGGTTTGGGTTGGAAGGGACCTTTGAAGGTCACCTAGTCCAAGACCCCTACAGTGAGCAGGGACATCTTCAACAATTATTATGCTTTCCACAAACAATCAATTGCAAACTTTTGCCTAAACCTCTTTCAATTGCTGTGAAAACAACTGATTTGTCCTGTAAAATAAAACGGTTACTTTTATGAACTTACAGAACTCTGGCCAGTTTGCATGACCTGTAACTAGATGGCAAGTTTTGCAGTGTATATTGTTTTGTAGCTAGCAGTTTAAGAAAAGAAAACAGATTATAAAGAAATCTGTGGTCAGGATGGGAGTAATTATGCCATTAAGCACCAAAAAATTATTTTCTATCTGCTCAAAGTCATCCTCGGCTGAAGGCAGCATCATAGTCTGCCCTTAATCCATCATTAGCAGCCTGCTGTGTAGTGACTCAAACATTTGGTCTTATAATGACTGCATCTGTATTTAAAATTATCTTCTCTCTGTCCCCCTCCATCCTGCAGTATTTCAACTATCTTTACACCTACAAAATGCCTGGAGACATCAAGAACTGGGTGGATGCTCATATGAATTGTGAAGATATCGCCATGAATTTTCTCGTGGCAAATGTCACTGGCAAATCAGTCATTAAGGTGAGGGCATTCTGCAGTTTAGCTTTACAGTGTTGAAACCCACGATGTACATACTCATATAAATGTATTTAATAGGCTTTGATGTATTACTTTATCTCCCTTTTTTTTTTTCCCCCCAGTATCTTGTGTCTTGTTCTCCAGCTGCGGTAGAAAAGCACTTTTAGTAGAACTAAAAGCTAGCGAAACTGCAAGGTATTGGTTTGGGGTTTTTTTTTTACCAATTGTTTCTGGTGGTTATTTCAGCCATCTAGATGAGGTATAAAAAAGGCAATTTAAGTTTTGTGTGTGTATATACAACGCCCACGTAGAAATATTTTAACTATTCGAGATCACCAGAGGAAAGAAATTGCCAACTGTCCACAGCTCGCTCCGTCATGGCCTGGCAACAGCTGATTTATAGGAATGTTAATTGCAAGAATGTTAATTGCAAGATCAGCTTTAAATGAACTTTTTATCCCTGAATTAATTTCCTGACACGTTTCGACACGTTTTCAGGTCTGGACATTCACTCGGTACATTCATTTCAAAGTGTGTCAACTTGGAATGAGATTTAGAGGCCACCAGGCGTTACTTCAATTAGCAGGGTCCCTTTTCCCCGTCTGTCCATCATCATTTACCGGGACCGGTGGCTGCATTTCCTAGAAGAGCCTTTAGAAGATAAAGTGTGTGTTTTTTGCTGAAAAAGATTATTTTTTTTTTTGAGCTGTATGAGGGCACAGCTGAGTAATTTGGCACCTCTGGGCGATTCGGAGAGTCTCGCGGAGTTTGCCAGTCGGCTATTAACTGGAGCGAGCAAAAGAGCGTCTGTTGGATTAACGTTACGGTGAAGTATGGGAAGCTATATTTCATCGCTGTTATGGCTGCAAGAACAAATGGTGTTTATACAGGGACCTTGGCAGTGAGAAAACAGTCATTAAACAGGAATTAAGGAGCTTGTCATCACCACTTCTTTTCAGTTACAGAAGGAAAAACCCCTCCAAGCCGGTTTTATTGGGCCCCTGTGAATTTTGCAGTCAGCCAGGCCAGATGGAGCTGAATGGAGGAATGGAGAGCAGCTTTTTTTTTTTTTTTTCCCCCCTTCTTCTACCTCCCCCCCCCTTTTTGAGACAGCTCAGCTTACACTGCAGGCATGTTTCAGAGGTATTGCGCTGCTCTCTGTGCAAGGAGATTAATGTCCCTTCTGTTGCTATTTGATGATATCTGGCGTGCTTTTCCGCAGGTGACCCCACGAAAGAAGTTCAAGTGTCCAGAATGCACAGCAATTGATGGGTTATCGCTGGACCAGACGCACATGGTGGAAAGGTGAGTGGCCACCCTTCGTTCCTCTGATTGCCTTGTTCTGATCCATGCGATCTTATCCCGCGTCTCATTAAATTAGGATCAAAAACGCTCACTGATGGTCGTTCTGTAAATTACTGATTTTGAAAGAATGTCGCATGGATTTGATCAGCCGAAGTCCTTCCCGCAGTGGATGGATGTGACGGTGAACAGGGGACTACTGCAAGAAAGGATTTTAGAAGGGCACAATTTTTAGCCTGTAGGACGCATAGATGAAACTCAGGTTTTTGGCAGTGCTTTCAGTAACGCCACATTTCTCTTTTACCGTTGAACATCAACTGTAATGAGTGGGAGATTTGTTGGGTTTCCATACCAGACAGTTGCTGGCTTACCGAAGAATAACAAGGATATAAATGATTAGTAATGTTATTTGAATCGACGTTTATACCTTGTCTTTCCTCCAAAGATTGGGAAGCTTGTTGCCTCTGCTGATGAAGGGCGCTTGCCTGCACAATTGCATGCCACATTTTTTAACAATAGCAGCATTAGGATATTTTTGTGAGAATTTAATTTTGACATGAACTAAGTATTTGGAAAGGCAGTGAATGCTTAGTGAAATACCAAGAGTCGCTAAGTCTAAGAGTTGCATTCCTTGCTCTACAGTAAAATGGCTTCTTAGCCTTGACCAAGACACAGAACTTCCCTCTGCTGTGGCTTCTGAATGTGTAAAATAAGGGAAAGTGTCTTCGCTTTCACCAAGCTGTTCGATGCCCGTGTTTGCAAAGGGCTTTCTCATCATGAAAGTACATATGAATTATTAGATGGAATTAACCTGAGATCTAGAACTGACAGAGGCATTTCACCTTGGGCTTCTTGGGCTGTTGCACCTCTCCTGAAAAACTTGGGAAAAAGAATTTGCAGCCGTAGAACTGATGGGGTAGGTGAGCAGGGAGCACCAGAGGAGGTGACAAAATAAAGGGAAATAGGCTATTTCAGGTGTGCACTGAGACATAACATTGTTCTCTTACCAGTTACCATCTTAACGGGGAGCTTTTTTCTGTACTTCTCTGCAGCACTCAGCAAATTTCAAGTGTTGTATTCAGTTGCTGCCCTTGAACAATGTAAATGAGATTTATCTGTTGAAATCTACACAGCGAAGTAATGCAAAACTGATTAGTAGGTTGGGGGCTTATTACAACAGCACATAGGAATTTTGGTCGTGAACTAGGTTCTCATTAAGGTAAACACTGTAAAAACAGAAGATGAAAAAGTGCTTTTTGCTCCAAAGTGCCCTATGATGCAGGGTAAAGGTCGTGTTTCCATGTCTATAGCTATTCTTGTATCCTCAGAGCGAAGCAGCATTGACAGTTTATTGAGAACACGTTTAAACTGTCGCTTTTCTTCTCTGTAGTTCCCAACAGTGGAGAAAATGGGGTTGTGGAACATGTTAGATTGACTCCAAATCCACGTAACTTAATTATTTGCCTAGCCAAAGGAGCATATGCTAGGATCTAGTCTAAGTGCAGGAGAAAATCCGAGGGGATATAGCATTTAGGTGTATTCAGGCTTCAGTTTGGAGATCATTCATATCATAGTGACACTGCATGCTACACCTACCACCTTCTCAACCTGTGCTTACACCTTCAGTGTAAAGGAGTTACTGGAAAATCTGAAATAGTTTCTTTGAATCTTCAAAAATAACTATTAATTTTAAGTGGATAATAAATGATAGGGAGAATTTTCTTAACCTAGCAGTGAGTAGGGCTCTTGTTGCTCATACATATGTGTGTATATATATATGTATACACACACAGGCTATTTTCAGGGTCAGGAGAAAAGCTGAACGGAAAAAGTGCATCACTGGGGGCTCCTTGCCATATTATAAAAGAATAACTTTGTACAGATAGCTTCACAGCATTGGGTACCAAGAAGAATACCCAGGGTGTCACGCAAAGAGCTATTACCAGCTTTACTTGCAGCTTCCCAAAGCACCTGATTCCTTGGTTTTTAGCGTTCAGAAATAGCAAGCAGGTAGCCTGAGCTCATGACTTGCCCAGATATCCGGGGACATTTCCAAAGCCTCATGTTTGTGAAACAGTTTCTCAGGGTTGTCAGGTGCGTACACAACATTTAGTGTTGGGTTTCTGGTTCAGAAATAGCAGAGAAGTGCCCAGCAGCTGCCTGATGATTGTTGTGTAGGCGTGATCAAAGCTTTGAGAAGTCAGTTGTGGAGATCTGACCAGGAGAGGGACATAACTAACCAGTTGGGTTGGGCCTTTTGACATCTTCAGCAGAGACAAAGGAAAGATGGTACAATTGAAGAGACTCTTTCTGAGCAATCCTGGTGGATATTTCTAGGGAATCATGGGAAAGCCAACACTGCTGTTCCTCCTGCTGAGCAATTTTTCCGAGGTAAAGAAAAGACAGGGTTATCGAAATCCATCATTAGGACACATTAACCAAAGAAAGCTTTGAACCACGAATCCCCTTCTTCCCCTGATTTAGCCTTTACAGCAGGTCACAGAAGAAGCCATAGGAGCATCTCATAATCCCTGTATTTACAGGTTCTATTTAAGCGGTAAAAAGTTTTCTGCCTTGAGCATCTTTGTGTCTGGCTCTCAAAACCAGAGAACTCTTATAAAATGCAACCTAGAAGGCAACTGCCCATATGGTGAATACAACAGAGGGGCTGAGCTGCTTCTGCATCAATGTTAACAGCAGTGTCTTATTTAGGACATGTAAGTATTTGTTTGAGTCAAAGCAGGAAGCAAGTAGCGACAAGCTGACCAGGTACCAGTTGGCCAAAGGCTGCAGGTGCAGAGATAAGCTGCCAAAAAATATTTGGGTTAGAAGGGAGGGGAAACTGATGAAGAGAGGCCACGAAGTTTACCCGGTCTGCCAGGGATGAGGGGAATTGCAATTCCTGAGCACTCGCAACCTTAATTCCTCGTTGAGCACAACTGGGTGTTGTTGGCAGAGCAAGGGAGAAAAAGGAATAGCTCTTGGAAGCAAACACACCTCTGTTAGCATGGATTTGCAAAACCCTCAACACAGACAAGAACACCACCTTCCTTCTGTATTTGAATGTTTAGTGTTCTAGATATTCTTTCTGCTTTATAGTGGCAAAGGCTTTGGAATTCAAGTGAGTTAGTTCAGTGCAGGAGATTACATTTTTTGGGAAGAGGAGACTTTCCTTCGATTGCATTTTCTGGCTTGCGTGTGACATTCCTTTCATCTAAAAAAGCCTCTTTCTGACCTTTCAATTCGATTTATTTCTTGAGGACTAACTTTTCTAGTTCAGCCAGAGGGATGAGAACGTACTGATGGTTTTCGTTTTCATTTTTTTAACGATGAAGTGGTTTCTTGGTGGTTACAGATACCATACTGGTATGCTTGAATGGTCTTGCCACCAGAATAAGTTTGGCCGTAGAAGGATTCCGTCTTGACATTTTCTTCTAAGACCTCATCTTTGATCTGGGGGTACAACATCTGGAGGGAAGAGGTCAGTTTTGTCCCTGCTACCCATTTAGTTTTGTCTTTTGTTCTGCGGGTGCCGCTTAGTTCTGGTTGTGACCACGGCTGCTCTGCTGTGGACACCTGCCTGCCAGGCAGCAGGCTCAGATCACCGATTCGTTTCACACCGGCCATCAAGCAGCTGCTACATTACAATGTCCTGCAGTCATTGCTGGTTTGAACCAGGAGACGAGAAGTGTTCTTGTGTTCCAGAAACCAGTGAGGGCCAACAGCTGCGCAAATTTTTCACATGCGCATCTCCCAGTGCGTGTACCTCCTCGTCTGTGGTTTCCCTGCCACGGGACTTCTCCAGGATGCCCAACTTGGATGACCGTTGGCCGCGTTTCTCAGAAGGAGCGGGTGATTTGCGAGTATGACCTTATCTGAAAATCAGATATGTTTAAGGTATCTCACATTAGGCATCTGCTGGAGGCACCGGCAACTGCTTAGTGTTCCTGGAGAAAACACTTGGCTCCTGCTCTCCGTGTTTCTGTGCCCAGGGCCCAAAGCTTACCCTCCTGATGGTTCACGTAGCATTGCAGACCTTGAACAGCTACTTGGGACTCTTTGCTTCAGGCCTGACTTGGTGGCTCCTTTTGCTGTTTCAGATCTGGAGCAAATAGTGCCTGTGACAGGTCCAGAGGTTGCTTCCCACTGCACACAGCTTCCTCTTACACTCTTGAGTTCCTTTTCAATTGTTTCCCAGTCCAAAGAGTTGAATCTGGTGGTAGGAAGAAGTTAAGAGGGGATGAGAAGGTGGCAGAAAATGAAATATCTGCATTTATCTACCTTGTGTCCCTGCCCCTGGCAGGAGGGCTGGAATGAGATGATCTTTAGGGCCCCTTCCGACCATTCTGTGATTTACCTATTTACCTGTATAAATATTTTGAGTACCACTCCACACGAAGGAGTTTTCTGGCACTTTTCTCAGGCTACGAAATGGCCTGAAATACAACCATTATAGCTTGAAACAGCTCTGAAGAGAGGTAGCACTTGAACAACCTGGGCTTTGTGTTCTCCAGTCGTTGACTCTAGTTAAGGAGGGAGCCATGGGATGGCTCAGAGGCTGAGGAATTAATTTTGAAAACCAGTCTCGCTGTCCCATCTACTTCAAAGGAGTATTTGGGGCAGCGTGGAGCAGTCCCCATCACAAAACTGTCACACTCGCTTGGTGTGATTGACCGGGTCTGTTGAGGAAAATTATCTTGGAGCCGTAGTGACCCCCTAACCCTTCCGAGGGGTCGGGAGAGGGTGCAGCGGTGGGAGAGCCGAGACCTGCTCTGGGACCGCCTGCAGCACGTCAGCCACTGGAGCCAACTCAAAACTACTCAATTCTTTTTTTCTTTTTTTTTTTTTCTTTTTTTTTATTTTCTCTTTGGAATGGCAAAAGAAACGTGACCTCTTTTCTCGTAGCTGTTTCTGCGGTGGGGACTCCCATCACGATTCATGGTGCCTGAAGTTCTTAAAAGCTGTTTTATAAAGCACGCTGCTAATTTTCGCTGGGCTGAGATGGGTTTTCCCTGCCTTGCTCCTGCAGGTACTGTGCCTTTCCGTGGAGGAGTTAAAAGAGCCATGTAAGGTTAAACGTCTGGTTTTGAAGCGCACGGCTCGTTCCTTCCTCTTCCATTATTAAAACTGAAAGAGTCACCAATGGCTTGATCTCTTTTTTTATATATATTTTTTTTTATGCTAATACTGCTCAATATCTCTTCAGACAAGGAAAATTCACTAGTTGGGTTTGTTTAATAGTTTTCATTCAGCTTCACTTTTAAGTTACGGCACAGTCAGCGCTGTCTATACACCGAGGCGTGTTTATTTGTGTGGGGAAAGATGGAGCTTCTGAAGAAGCCTGAAAAAAACCCAGACTTTTTTTATTTACTTATTTTTTTAGAACTCCATTTTCACAAAGGCTCAGTTTTTGCAAAACTGTCGTTAGGAGCCAAATTGACCCAACGGAGCGGCCCTTTAAGAGACATGTTGGCAGTTAATCTGTTCTGGTTTACAGCATGTACATGGCTTGAAGAATGACTGGAATTCTAGGGGGAGGGAGAAGGGAAGCTTTTGACCTCCATGTGCACATGTGCTGCTGCCAGCATCCCCTTGCTCATCGCTGTGATTAAATGGATAAATCAAGCACCAGCTTCTTTACAGGTCTCTCTGCAGTCCTCTCTTTTTATTTATTAGTAGCCAGCACGGCTGAAACACTTCCAAGAGCAAGGGGGAAGGTTTCTGCCGGTTGCTGGTGGTGTGGGAGCTGGTAGGCAGCCCAGTCGTTGGGGTTCTTAATTACACTGGTTTCCCTTTCACCAGATCCGAATGCATCAATAAGTTTGCCTCTGTCTTTGGGACCATGCCGCTCAAAGTGGTGGAGCACCGTGCTGACCCTGTCCTCTACAAAGATGACTTTCCTGAGAAACTGAAGAGCTTTCCCAATATCGGCAGCTTGTAAAGGCAGCTGTGAGACAAAGCCAAGCGATGGAAGCGACCGCTGACAAGGTGCTCTGGGGGGTAGAAGGCCCCGAAGAATCAAATCGCTCGAGAGCGGGTTACATCTGAAGGATATGGGAGTTAATGTTGTATTCTGGTACCTTGTCTTCCCTTGACATTGCATGAAGATGCAGTGGAAAGCTGAGCAGGTCTTCCCAGAAACATCAGACGCACAATTTGCACCAAAGGAGGCTGTACGAATAAAACAGGATCTCGCTGGCTGTGAGCTGGCTGGCATGACTGACCTCTTTTATTGCCCGTGCTGCAGCGCACTGGTTTGCAAGCACCTTCCAGTTCAGATCAACCCTTCGCCACATCGAGCTGCTCTCTTCTGGGAGGAGCTTGCTGCCTGTGCAGTTGGTGGGCCTCTATCCTTTCAGCTTAATTGTTGGCTTAAGTAACTGTGCAACAAACATTTTCTTCTGCAGAGTGAGACAAATGTTTGTTTTTTTTTTTTACAGCATCAGCAACAAAAATCTGTGTGTTTTCACATGGTTTAGAGGGCAAAGCATTTTGTGTTCCTTCGGTTCTTTTGATGCAAATTGAGGCACATAGAGCAGCGGGGAGGATGGTCTCCTTCAAAGCAACGACCTGCGGGACAGAATTCCCATTGCTGCACCTCTTCTTCCTGCATAAACCTCAGGTTTTCTGCCGCAGCTATACGAGAGACTGTGACTCTTATGTCAAAAGAAGTTGTGTTATACAGAAAAAGATGCATCTTTCAGTCTTGTAGTAATTTCTTTTTGTTATCAAACCAGTGGTCAGGTTACAGGTTTACATCGTCACTGTACGTTGGAACAACAGCTATGAAGTAATTTTGGCACATCTGAATCCTCTTCAGCCAGCCCTGTGTTGTTGGTACTGATTTGTAAAACAAATTTCCAGAGATTCCCAGTTGCATCTTCAATGTGCAGAGATGTGACAAGTCCCCGTTAGTGCACACTTAGAAAGTCCTGTAAATTACCATTGTTGGAAAAAACATTGGGGCTTCTCTTGTCGTTCAGGGACCCCATTGCCACAGGCTGCCGCTGAGACATACAGCTTAGAAGGGCTTTTGGAGAAGCTTTACATTTCTTATGAGCGTTGGAATTGTTTCTCAATACTAAAATGAATCTGATTTGGGAAACTAAATGCAACAGAATTAGAAGCGCCTGGGTTGTTACTCTTGCCCTTTGATAATAAAGAGGATCCCAAATTGAGCTGAGAAAGGAATCTCATTTCCAGCTCCGATGGTAAAATATTTGTTATCAGATAAGGGTGATTTTACTGGCTTTTGAAAATTCCATTGCTGCCACTTACAGAGGCATCCTCCTCGATGGGCTGTTTTTCTCTTAACACCGCGAGCAACCTTATTCCTCAGATTTTGCCAAACCCCAAACAATAGGACAAGTGTTAGGCATCACGGTTCACCCCCTCTCCTAAGCTGGATATGCAGCAATGACAGAAACCAAATGAAAGTCAGGCTAGAAACAGGAAACATCTGCTCCTATTTGTCTCACCCCCACTAAGACTTTATCTTATTGCCCGATGCCGTGGATGTGCTGTGAATGAAAATCAGATTGTTACAATAGTGCTGAGGGGATGCTTCGCTCCACAGCTCCCCTGGGATGCATCTCTAAACTCTCTTGTCCGATTCTCTGGGAACCTTTAATTACGAGGAGATGTTTCTTGCGGCTGTTTTCGTTTCGTTCCCAGGTTGTTGTGGGAGGGGGCATTGGGGAGCGAGGAATGCTGTCACGGTGATGACAACCACTGTCTGCACAGAGGGGATCACAAGGTAGAGGAGGGTTTGTCACTCGCTCTTTCTCCTCTGCAGGTTCGTTTCTTTACAGTTTTTCCTTTCCATTCACAACCTGGTGCTTGAGCATCAGGAGATACCAGTAGATTTCCCTTGACATTTGCTTTAAGAGGGTGGCTGTGACCGTGCCATAGTCACTTCAGTTTGGGCTGTTCTTTTGGGGCTGATCTCAGTAGTTGAACTGAGTTAAACCGTCTTCCGTACGCTGAGTTGTGAAGCTGCTCCATTTTCTTGGGTCTTTCTCCTTAAGCCAGTAAAAAGCACACATTTTGCACAGAGTCTTAAAAGACACTGAGGATTTGAAATGGTGGCCTGTTTTTAGGTGGGGACAGCGTAACGAACCCTCCTAAACTGATCTACAGTCTCAGGTCCGTGGAAAGGCAGCAGGTCTTTCTTCCTGCATCCCAAAGCCATCTGCCTGGATTCCCCTACCACAAAATGCCTGGTGAGCCCTGTCAGTCATGTTTTGTCCTTTGGCCTTTTCCAGTTGCTTTTGTAGGGTCATCTCATTTAGATGGTGATTTGCCTCTGGTTTGTGCCATGGAAAAAACAATAGCTGTAAAACGGCCGCTTACCCTCTACGTTTGTAATCGTGATGTCCTTGATGTGAAGTCTGTAAAGGTACAATGTACCTGTCTGTCTGCTTTGGGTTATGTTGTCAGTCTTTAAATTAAGATCATTTTACACTTTTCATTGTATACATGTTATTAAAAAAAAAAAACAACTTAATATTGGCATATTAAAAAGTATTTCCAAGGAATGTTTGTTGTATTTCACTTCCAGAGTGGCACGAGGAGGAAACACGGATAAGTTTCGAAGGGAGAATCGCAATGACAGGCTGCACTGCTCTGTAAATCTTGTGTTAAACTGAAATATCCACAGTCTAATTTGGAAAGGTCTGTCAATATTTTGTCTTTCCCGTAACTGGATTTGGATGGTTGTCTTTGAAGTAGAAGTTTGCTCTGCACAAATTCATCCCAGTCACCTTTTAGGGGAGAGTAGTTCTTACTGTAATTTTCTGCCAAGATTTGACAGTAGCATTTATCTTGGAGAAATAGGGAACAGATCCTTTCTCCTCTTATGAAGAGAGACAGCAAATGTTCAAGAATTTTAAACTCGAGGGCCTCGGGAAAAAAAAAACAGCTATCCAAATAATTGTGAGGTGGGATTTAAGAGATGCTTGGTACTTCAGACTTCTTTTGCTTTTAAGCTGTATTGGTGAGTGTTGAGCACTCTGGAAAAAATGCTCTACTGACACACGTGGAAGTGGATTTAAGTGGGCAATAGGAATGTGAAAAATACCTTCAGGATGTTGCATGGATGCCCTTCATAATGAGTGTCTGGTATGCTGGGTACTTTTCAGAGGTAAAACATCTTTTGATCAGGAAAGGTCTCAAAAATGGTTAATTAACACTGCATAAATCTGTCTGGCCCATTCACGTGGAAGCCCCTGTTGTAACAAGGCTACAGCAAAGTACAGGAAGGAAACCCTCAAATGGATGGTGCTGATGAGAAAATGAATTTTAAATGCCTAACCAGATATCAGAGTAAGTAGAAAGTTTTTTTTTTATCGTTCTTCTTAGGCTCGCGTGTGTAGATTTCACTGGGACTGCTGCAAAGCATGTGTAAACTGATAGGTAAACTTATGGGTAGTTCTCGCAGTCGCGCAAAGGTCTTGCAATCATTGCAAACTCTTTGCAGTCTTGCAAAGTTGTGTTAGATCAAATGGGAGGCTAAAAGGTGAGTTGCTGGTTGGTCTAGTTGCTAACTTCAGTCTGATCCTGCAGAGCTGGGAAGAGCAGAGTAAACCCTAGGCAAGTACTCTGCCTGTGTTGTCTTTTCTTTCAATTTTTAGGCCGGAAAAAACAATTTTCTGTTCAAAACTGCTAGAAAACTCTGAGCATAGTATTATTTGCATCTCTCTGAAAGTTACTTCTTGAGCGGGTGGTGTTTGCTTAGCAGATAAATCAGTGTTGCTTTACCGTGAACTGCGGATTCTTCAACTGTATCTTGTGCTGCTGGGAAGGCAGGTAGGACAGCGTTAAGTTCTTTTTGAGATGCCTGTCACTGTCTGAGCACAATCAGTCGAGCTTCACGGCCTTTCTCTTACCTGGGACTGCCAACGAGGAAACGGGAGAGACACTGTCATACACCCGAGGCCTTTGGAGCTGCGCGAGTAAAACCAGGACTGCGCGCCAGTATCCCGAGCCTGGGTTTTAGCCGAACGGCCCCACTTCGGTCTGCACTGCTGTTTGTTTGGAGTTTTGGGTGGCTCAGTACCCAGGCAGAGGTAGCCTTGACTTGCAGCACCGGCACGCTTTGCCCACCCTGGCGTGAAGCCCTTTAATGCCATTCCTGATGCGTGCTGTGTAATTTCAACCTGATTTTGAAATGGTGGTTGATGCAGTCCCACCTCTACTGCTCTTCAGGATTCCCCTGTCTGCAGCTTCCCCGTGGCTGCTTTGTAAGTGAGTTGTGTTTCCTACTAAAGGATAACGGCAACAGTCGAGGCAATGAAGTGGAGAGGGGTGGAGATAGTAGCATGCGGGGAGTTTTCCAACAATGCATGGCTCAAAAGCCCTGCCTGCAAGGTTGGGCCTGCTTGCCATCCTCATTTGTCTGGAAAATGATCCGATTTCCTTGACTTGGTCTCTCAATGCCCGTTTACTTGCAGAAATAGGAAGTGGTCCTGCTCCAGGCAGCTCCACAGTGACTGTGAGCAAGGCAACTCGGGTGTGATTTCATTAGGCTGATGAACTTGACTTGGTGCTCGGTTCCAGACTGCATGCGGGGCCGGAGGACAACAGATAAGATGGTCAAGGGGAGAACCAAGTGTCTATAAAGAGAAATAATCCATGTCATGACTATTTCTATGGAGTCTTAAGAAAAAGAAAATACCAGCTTAACAATTAAGTCACATCTGTGGGATTTTTTAGCTTAAATTTTAGTTGGTGGGTGAAAGGTGAAAGATGAGCCATTTGACCAACAAAGGTGTAGAGAACTTGGGATACACAGACATGTGTAAGGTTTTTCCAGGTGTGATGAAGAGATGTGTTTACTGTTTCCCTCTGTGCTTTTAAGCATGACGTTTATTTCTTCTCCCCCAATACTGTGCAGCAATGGGAACCTACACAGCTAAAAGCCAAAGCCTGGGACTGGTTGAAAAGTGCCACTTGAGGATACCCACCTGTCTGTGGGAGCATCTCATACTCATCCAGTAGATAAACCCATATTCCCTTGGAAAGATACAGTGGGAAAGGACCTTAGGGTAGTGGTCAACAGCCAGCATGTGCTCAAGTGGCCAAGAAGGTCACCAGCATCCTGACTTGTATCAACACTAGTGGGGCCAGCAGGACTAAGGCAGCGATCATGCCCTTGTACTCGGCACTGGGGAGGCCACATCTCAAGTATTGGGTTCAGTTTTGGGCCACTCACTCCCAGAAGGACATTGAGGGCCTGGAGCATGTCCAGAGAAGAGCTACAAAGCTGGGGAAGGGTCTAGAGCAGTAGTATTGTGAGGAACAACTGAAGGACCTGAGGTTGTTCAACCTGGAGAAAAGGAGGCTCAGGACAGACCTTCTTGCTCTCAAGAACTCTGTGAAAGGAGGCTGGAGCCAGGTGGGGGTCAATCTCTTCTTCCATGGAACAAGCGCTAGGATGAGCGGAAACAGCCTCAAGTTGCCCCAGGGGAGGTTTAGGTTGAACATGAGGAAAAATGTCTTTCCTGTAAGGGTTGTCAAGGCCTGGCCCAGGCTGCCCAGGGCAGTGGTGGAGTCCCCATCCCCAGAGGGGTTTCAAAGCAGTGGAGATGTGGTGCTGAGGGACAGGATTTAGAGGTGACCTGGCAGTTCTGGGTCTTGGACTTGATCTTAGAGGTCTCTTCCAACAGAAACAATTTTTTGATTCTATGATTCTGTACCCAAGGTGCTCAGGCCAAAGGCTCTATCTCCTGTGTGTCTGTAGAGCCACACACTCAAGAAAACCTCCATTTCTCACCTGCAAACTTACAGGTTCCACAACAGAGGGAGGGGCCAGGTCTGAGCTGGGTGCTGGGCTCAGTTAGTGCTGAGGATGGTCGGGAACAATACCCCCCCTTTGCCACACTTCATACAAAACAGGCAGGGGAGAAGGTTTGAAGCAGAAAGTACCGTAAAATGAGATGCAGGAATTCAGCGAGGAGCAGATTGCTAACTCAGAGCATCTGTCTTTGCCCCAAGTGAGTTAAGTTACGAACTGAAAAGCAAGAGAAAGTGGAAGATCCCTTCACAAATAATAAACACTTGTTTGTCTTGGGTTAAATGCAACACCTTTCCATGTGGGCTCCAGCTGGCCGTAAGTAGGTGCACCTTGCAATGGCTGTTCCCTTCCTTGCCAATGTGAAGATGATTGTACATCCAGCTGCTCAAAGGTTAATAACCTGCTTTTAAAAAGAGGAAGGAAAAAAAAAAACCAAGGCAAAATCTGTTTAGTTTACAGGAAGGAAAAATTGTTTTTCATCAAAACCGCCCGAACTTTGCCCTGTCTCGAAGTTCAAACTCTAGGAACGTGGTAAACCAGATGCTGGAGCCGCATCTTCCAGAGAGAAAATTTTCCATGCCAGTAGGACAAGGCAGCTTCCAGACAAGATTGCACCTTTCTCATCTGGGTCCCCTCGCTATCTCAGGTTTATAGAGAGACTTTTTAGCTCTTCGGCCAGGAGCAGTTTCTGATGTAAACCCATACACCCAGGATGTTACCAAAATGGGATTTAGGCTCTCCCCAGCCTGAACACTGCCAACATCTGGAGAATCTGGCTTTGAGTGCTTGGGGAGGGAAGGAATTTTTCTCCTCCAAGTGAGAGGAATGGATAAGTTTGCAACAGCACCTGCGTTATCCATTTCTTTGTGAGATGGAAAACAGCCACGCTCCATCTGAACCGAGCTGATGCTCCCAGCCAACAAACGGAAAGGCCAGAGGGGCTCTGTGGGTCTTGGTGGGTTGTTGATTGTGCTCAGGCAGAGCCGAGAAGGTGCCCAGCAGCTAAGGGCACTTTCCAATTCACCCAGTGTCTAGGTGCAGGGGCTTGGGCTCTTACTCTCGCAGGTGCCGGTGGGTCTGTGGAGTCTGAAGGAAACGGGGTTCCAGCTGAGTTACGTTCACCAAGCAAGAGCAGCAGTAGGGGCCCTCCTAGAACCCAGTTCCCCCCCCCCACAGTTAGGATGGGGCAAGACACATGCTCCGGCAACCCCTGGTGCTAAGACAAGCCTTCCCCTCGGTGCAAGGAGAAGCGAAGCCCAGAGGGCTGGGTCAGCGCTGGCCAGCGGGCCCTGGAGAGCTGGCTGGTCCCCACCTCTTTGTACAGGGAGAGGCAGCAGCCTGTGAGCTGCCACCTGTTGTTAATCTACCCCCAGCTAATCCACCCTGCACTGCGTCAGCAGTTCAAAAGGGCACCCGCCGGTATTTTTTTGCCAACTTCAATTAACGTGAGATTTCGGAGGCCCCTCCGATCGCATTTCATCTGTCGCGAGTCGGGACCAAACCAGCCGGCTTGCAGTCGAGAGGAGGGAAGAGCGGGAGTTTCGTGCAAACCAAAACACCACCGCCCGGGGTTGCTGCCCCCTCGGCCAGGCCGGGTGGGAAGCGGGGGCCTTCCCCGTGCTGTCACTCCTTTCAAAAAAAAAAAAAAAAACAGGAGAAAGAGAAATTTCTGGCACCCAGAAATCCCAGGGCCCTCCCCCTAAAGAAAAAAAAAAAAAAAAAAAGCAAAATAAAAAAGCTGCAAGTAACCTTAAAGGTGACCTTTAAAATGTCCCCTCTACCCCAAACCCTTCTGTGGGTCTACAGTTGTATCAGCGCCCCTTAAAGATGACCCGGAAAGATCCCTTCAGCTCCCTTCTAACCCAAACTGTTCTACGGCTCGATGATCGTAGAATTGCAATAAATGATTTCGGAAACAGTTGAAAAGAACCAAGCTGCAAGGACTGTTTCTTCTTTTTTTTTTTTAATATTCCACGGTAATGAACTGGTAATACAGGGCTGCGTAGGCAATAACATCGCCGGGCCCAAACCCCCAATGGCA
>WTSP01006725.1:38541-179711 GCA_025331215.1 Actenoides lindsayi | reverse complement strand
ACATTTCAAAGGAGGCTGAAGAGAGAGCAAAAGCACAGAAAGCCCCTGCATCCCCAGACATGGTGCTGTGCCATGCAACAAGTTTTTTCTTTGGATTTCACAGATAATTACTAGTCTTGTCAAGGGCCAGTCATTTTAGTAGCGTAAAAATCACTACAGTTTTATTTCAAGCTTGAGAAACCACTTTGTCAGACTGGGCAAATTTTACCAAGCCAGTATGCGGGCTGTGGGCACAGCTGGAGTTAAACAGAAAGAGCCCAGTTCCAGAAATACTAGATTTTCTCTTACTTGGTTAGAAACAGGGAAACAAAGTAAACAAGAGAAGGAAGGGCTGGGGAAGTGGGGAGAAGGGAAGGGGAGAAAACTTCCTCCTTTCTGACAAAACTGTTTTCACCCCCTCCTTCCAAAGAGAGGCTTTCTGCCATATGGAGTTTCAAATGTTTGTTTGCTCTGCCTACTTGCTTATTTACTGCTCTGAGAGTCTGTGCTGTCTTTGCTGGCATGCTCAGTCTTTCAGGGAGTGTGTGACAGAGCGCAAGGCTGTTTACCTATTTCTACTAGCACTTATTTAGCAGGGAATTTGGTTTCTGATCCAGGTTTTGCCAGGAATTCTCAAGCTTAGAAACTGTAGCTGAAGCGTGGTGGTGCTTAAGGAAGAGTTTCTTTCACCTCTCCTAAGCATAACTTTTGTTATATGCTTTTTCTATCACTGGTGTATTTGACTCACGGAAGAGAGGAAGGTTTTTATTCCTGAGTTTTTCCAGGTAGAGAAACAAAGGATTTTGTAGAGGAGAGGATGGAGGAAGAAGGGAAGACAAATGTTTACCAAAAGGCTATGCAGAGCACCTATGGGAGAACCAAAGTCAAGCAAGAATCTTCTGTGTCTCTTGTCCCTGCTCTGTGAACTTCCGCCATCCTCACATGTCCTTTCCACCAGCTTTTCTCTTCTGACCTGACCCAAGCAAAGGCAGACTGTGTCCTGTCTTGGGACTGCTTCCAGGGGTGCAGCACAGCTGCTGGCCCTGGAGGGTCTTGGGAGGCAAAAGATGGGCCTGATCTTTGCCATCAGCTCTGGACTAGCCAGAATGAAAGCTTGCATTCCTAGACAAGTTGACTGCTGTTCTTGATCTTTCTTAACTGTCTTTCAAGGAGGCAATGACTGCTTGCTATATGCTGGAAAATGTCCTTTATATTTGGTATTAACTAATGGGGCTGAAATTGCTCTTGGCTCTTGATTTTCCTAAGCGTTCCCCTTTGGGGGCTGGATTCCTTCCCAGCAAGTGGCAGCAGCCACCAGCAAAGGTGAGATTGACATTGATGCAAACTCTCCCTGCAGCAACCCGTGCAACTGTGCCAGCACTGACTCCCTTTGTTCAGATCATTTATTGAAGGTGAACTCCTTGAGCATACAGAACACAGCATGTTTTCCCGAGTATAAGCAAGGACCCCAGAGATGTGTTGCAGGAAAAGATCTCAGGGTAAAACTATGTCAGGCACTGCATAGGCTTCAAGCTGCTACTTCCAGCAACTCTTGGCTTCTTGGTTCCAGCTTCCTCTTTTCTGAAAGAGTCTTTTGGCCCCACTGTACCAGGGGAAGGATTATTGTTGTTTACAGCTTAGAAATGAGGGAGAGCTGGGATACTTGGCTCCCTGTGCCTTGTTTTTTCTGTCTACAAAGTGCGAGAGACAATATTTTTCCCTTCTTCAGAGGGATATTTGCAAGCTAATGGGCAGAAAGTGCTCAGAAACTCCCCACCTCGGTGGTTGGGACACACTGGCAATCTGCCCAATAGCTTTTAGATTCGCCTTACCTAAGCAACAGTGGGCGATAAATGGTATAAGCACGTTGTCTCTAATGTGCTGGCTGCTCCCTGGTGCTGTGTGGTCTGTGTATCTGCGGGGAGTGCTCCTATTTTACTATGTGTTGGGAGCCTTCTCCTGCCTTTGTTTTGGGTTGCACAGAAGCTGCCTGTGCCTTTGCTGGCAGAACTGCCTTTTAGCCGAGTGAGCCGAGTTCCTGTGTTCCAGCATCACCATCAGCTCAAATGAAGTATGGCTAACAGGTCGCGGTGCCTGAAAGCTCTCAAAGGTCAGCATGCATCTGCAAGCACCAGGCTGGGACAGCGCCTGCTACCTCCAGCCTCTTGCATGAATTACAAATGTTGACATCTTTTATGGCATTGCAATTATACTCTCTGCTGGCTCTGGATGTTCAGAGCTAACCCTCTGTCCTGACAGCAAGGCATTTCTCTGGATATTTATGCCGTGAGACTGGGAGCAGAATGCAACCCTGAAGGCTTTCAGCAGTGTTAACTCACCCTTCTTGCTAGTATATGAGAAACCTGCCACACTGTCTCTTCTTTGATATCTTCCCTGGATTTGTGCTGCTTCAAGGCTTCTCTGATCTCTGCCGCTAAATGGCACAACCTAGAAAAGAAATGTACAAGTGAACTTAGCAGAAAAGGGTCTCTGCGTTTTAAAACCAGAGTGATCTTTGGGAAAGGAATTACTTATATCTTTGATGCTGCAAAAGGCCAGGCAACTGGGGCATATAGGAGAAATCCAATTGTTCGAATAGTGGGAACACTGAGAGAAAAACTTTAGTGTCAATCTCAGGTTAATTGGAAAACATTCAAAGGACTTTGTTTTGCTTAATTTTGAGGTTAGAAGTTCCCTAGGGTTCTATGAAAAGAATGCAACACTGGCAACTCCTTTGAAATGAGAGGGAGTAGGCTGTAAAGCAAAGAAGTTGTTAGAGGGGATGTGACCTTCTTGTGGATGGGTGGATGGATGGGGCAGCAGGAAAGCAAAGATGAGAGAGAACACTGTTCAGCTGCTCTTGCTTCAAAAGAAGTCTGTGGTGTGGCATAAGTTGACAGGTATGAAGACACCTCTTCGAAGACAGATTCATCCTCTGTTCATCCTGACATCCAACATCAAACACAAGGTTGCCCAGGTCCAAGCACTCCCCGGATGCACCCGAAGGCTGTAGGGAGCACCAGACACACCAGGTGTGTTGTGACTCCGCTGGTCTATTAGAAATGCCAACAACAGCATTAATGTAAAACCTTGCATTGCTCTGCAACAAAAGCCCAGCTTCTTGGATTAACTGTTAAGGCCACCCCTTTATTTTGTTATCTTTTGTTTTTCTTTTCTGCTTAAACATAAAGTCTTTCAGGGCAGGGAGTGTCTTAGCTTACATTATACAGTATCCTGTAGAACGGGAACCTGCCCATGGTACTGAGGCCTCTTGGCAGTGCTGATTGTAACCTCTGTGTATGTGAAGGTGGGGGGACTTGCTCAGCAAGTCAGGAGCTCACAGAGCCAGTTCAGCTCAGGGAGTCACACAAGGAACCTTTGGGGTTCTGTGCAGTGAGGGGGGAGTGATGCAGCAACCACATTGTTCTTCTTCCTGTGCCTCATGTCTGGGTAATTCCAGCTAAGCACTCCTCTACACTATCTGCTGTAGGGCAGCACGAGGAGACGGAGACTTTCCATCATACTGGCTAAGAGGAGCTCTTTAGCCAGGGAATTACTAGTTGTAGGAGCCTATTAAGAGAGGAGGCAGATTCACTTTCCTAACCTACTTCTGGAGAAAAGGAAACTCTCCAGGATTGTGAGACTTGGCCCCACTGTAGCATTTCAAACCTCTGGAGAGCATGAAGATTGGTAATCATGTTCAGGGGTGCACAGTGTTTAACTGCACACCTGGGTTCGAGAGGGAGGTGGTGAGGGGATGGGAGCAGGCCTGTGATAGCCAAGAGGCAAGGGCCAGGGTAGCTTGGAAGTGAACACGCTACCAGTCTGGGAGCATGACCTCCAGCATCCCTCTTGGAAGAGGGAATCTGGCCACCACTCTGAGGACAGTCCTGAAGGCTTCTTATGAAGAGCAGAAGTTCCTCATCTGTTTTGGCCTGTGTGTTAGTTCTACTGACTGAAAAATCACTTCTGTTGACTGAAGAACTCTTCCCTTCCTTCTAGTAATTTGGGTCACAGAATAAGAAAAGTGGGTTTCAGACCTCTTTTGGCTTTCTTCCCCACTTTGAAGCACTGTATCAAAGACTGAGACTGGATGTTCTAGTTTGATCAATGTTGTAAGTCATGCCACCAAAATCTACATGGTTACCCTTCCACCAAAAGCTGGGACCTCTGTTCTACCTCCAGAAAGGCAGTCAGTCTTGAGCTGGAGATATTTAGGGAAACAATCCATCGCTTCACTTCTGTTGGACCTTCCCACCCAAACCCAAGGTAATGATGCAGGTTTCATTTTCCTTCTGAATTTGGCTGGCTGGCTCAGGCTCTAGCTCTCACTTTTTCCTCTGCATTTTACCTGTGGCTTTAAGCACACTGTAGTAACAAATAGTTTTCCCGACTGAGAGAAGCAGATAGTACCTATAGACTGTCATGAAGTTGTTCACTGATGTTCTCTTTTTGCTCCTGTGATGCTTGTAAGGTTCTGGGAAGAATCATCAGTGTTGTATAATTGTCACAGTGCACTCCAAGAGTCAACAAAATGTTGTAAAAAGGCCAAAAGCCAACACCCATGTGGACTAGCCCCTTCTATCCAACAATAAAGTAACCATCTGAAGAACTTTAACCTCATACTGACTGTTATTATCATTGCTTTCTTCTGTGTCAGCATTGCTCAGCTCTTTCAGTTTAGATTCATTGCAATTGGAAGACTGCATAAAATATAGAAGAGAACTGGGGGGGGGGGGGGGGGGGGGGAGTTTCAAGACAGTGTATTTTTATAGTGGGGGGGTGGGGGGGGTGTGGCGAGTGGGGGAGGGGGGGGGGGGGGGGGGGGGGGGGGGGGGGGGGGGGGGAAGTTCTAACACTGTATGTATAATTATAGACTGGGCATTGTATTTATCATCATAGACTGGATACATTTTAATGTTAATATGAAGTAGTAGCACTCCTTTGGGAAGATACTCTCGTGAACTGATTCCTAATGGAAATGAACTGTCATTTACAGACAAGAAAAGCATATTTGGAAGTTTTGCTTTGTATTTCAACTCTGCAGTGTGCCGGCTCTGAGCTTCCCGGTTTGTGAGACTTATTTCTTGTGGCAATCCTGAAGTAGGTCGGCCACTTGGGCAGTCTAGGTGACCCAAAACAACACAGAAGGAAGGTGTTCATACCACCTGATGGAAGCATAGCTCAGAGGCAACCAAAATCAGTGTAAACTGCAGTTTTGGCCAGAGCTTGGAGTGATGGCCTTTGACAAGATGTGTTGAAAACTTCCATTAAATAAATGTCCATGACCAGTTTTACAAAGGATGCAAGAGAGAGACGTGAGCAAAAGCCAAGCATGTTTTCCGTGCCTTGGAAATGAATTGCCTTCAATGAGCCCTCCTAGGAAGTTTAGGCTGTTTACCATGTAGAAGCTAGCATGGGATTGTCTTTCTGTTTGTACATCAGTAGCTAGCAACCGGTCCAGCTGTACCAGTGTGGCTGTGTTAAACTGCTGTTTGCCTCAAACCTGGGTCAGGTCAACTAACGTTCATCACCACTCTCTTGGACTGTGTGTCATCTTGCTCTCAGGCCACGTGCTGCTTTTATTTCCTTGTTAAATGCAAGTTGAGGCCTCCTACTCCTTGGCTTACCTGGTTGTGCACAAAAAGATAAACGGCTGTGAAACTTAAAAAGCTAGGTGAGTGGTTAAACTACTGTTTTAGTTTTCCTGCTTGCTTTCTCTTGTATAAATCATATCCCAGTTGGTTTAAGTTTGGTTCTGGCGTTATTGGAGTTGCCCAAAGTGGCATGCGGGTTTGGATGGTACTCTGGACAGGCCTTCAGAGGTTCAGGAATACATAAATGTGTTACAAACTCCTTTTTTCTGTTGCCTGAGTCTTTTGTAGAACTCCTGAATAACCTTAGCTAGAGCATTCAACCTTTATGAACTTGAAGAACAGCACCAGCCTCCTATGAGATGAGTGGTGTGGGGTGAGATTCAGCTAATATTTGTAGAAGAGTAAGAGTTCTTTAGAGGCATGACAATCTTAGCTAATATTTGCAGAACACTTTGAGGTCTTGGGATAGATGCTGCTACCAAAGGGTGAAGTGGTATTCACATGCTCTGTCATGTCTGTGTTGTTTACAAATAGACTAGAATGATGTTTTGAAGGTCAGAGACCTTGAGAACAATAGTGGGTTTGAAGAACTCATTTATTTTTACCAAGTTCAGATGCCTGGCATACACTAGCATTTCATTTATATAAAAGATCTGATCAAACATTTTGGTTGTTTAAAGGGGTTGTTTTGCTTGTTTTCAGGCTGTTGAAATGTCAGATGGTAAAAACAAGCAAGAGCTCCAGATGGGGCAACTGGAAGAGAAAGATGACAAGGATGGTAAGAGGAATGAATGCTTCAGGTTCTCACTTGATTGGGAGTCCCATGCCCTCACCTGTGACTTCCAAACCCACTCCCTGTGCAAGCCCTTGTGCAAAGCAGCATCCCATGAGGAATTTCTTTATTACCAGGGTAAGAAAAGCCAGTAACAGTTTATTTTCACCATTCACTAGTCCTTCTATGCTGAAAATTGTTTGGGAGCTGGAGTCTCATCTAGAGTACTCAGTTTTTGTAAGGCCAAGAAAATCATAAGCACTCTGCTTTAATGACCCCAAATTTGAATTGGAGTTTCATGACTTACATTAATAGGGCGAAGAAGTGCTCAAGTACTTTGAACTCGTTCACTGGCATTCATGCTGTGATTTGTACCAGGAGATGAATCCCTGTCTCCCTAACCTCTAGTGAGGATACAGGTTAAATCTATATTTGAGTAATGGTGGAAGACAAAGGATGTAATAAATGCTGTAAAATCCCTGGTCATTGATGGAGAAGTAAAAGCTGGTGAAAAGGGATCTCTCTAATCAGACAGCTCATTTAATATAAAAAAATTGTCTCAATTCCTCTAGTCTACAGCCAGCTTTCTTGAAGACAAAGGGAGGAGGCATAATTTGTACTGGCAAAGCTAACCCTGACTTAAAATCAGTGTAAACAGTTGGTGCAAATTGCAGCTTTTATTTGTTTACACTTGAAGCTGTGCTAGTCACCGAGGGCTGGAGTTGCAGCAAATTCCTAATGTATGTTCCTGTCTAGTTTGTTATACTGGTACTGGTTTGTTCCCTAATGCTTAGGAAGCAGAGCACAGTAGAGGAGACTGAAATTACCTTGCTGTGACCAACTGCAACACCTTCTTTAGTGGTAAATGTAATGTGGGAATGTACAAGGATGGTATTAGGGTACGCTAGGTCAGTGACTGCTATTTATAGTGTCAATCATTTATTGTAAGGGCTCAATTCTGAGCACTGAACTCCTGCTGCCTTCACTGAGACTCCTTGCAAGGCTGTGTCCTTAGTTTCTGTACTAATCTAAGGGATGGGCAGAGAGGCTTTCTAGAAGGAAAAAGGTAGCGTTGAAATCCACTAATCTGTGATACATTGTGGACGTGGTATTTAGTTCTGTGTTGGAGACTGCTGTTCCAAAACACCACCTCAGGAGAGCCGTACTCATCAGCAGAGATATTTATAAGCTGCCATCAGTGTCTATCCATGAGCTATTGTACCCAAAAGACAAAGTTGGGGGGGGGAGGGGGACAGAAATAATTATTCCTGAATTTGACAGTTAAGAACATGTGATGTATAGAGGAATGGAGTTAAACCCGTGGGATTATTACTGTCTAATTAATGGCTCTGTTGCTGTGCCTTAGCTTGCAATGTGCTGTGAGCAGTAATACTCTAATAGGCAAGTTCTCTGTGCTTAGGTTTGGATCTTGCCAATGCAGGCTTGTTACATATTCCCAAAAACTAATCTGGGGATTTCAGTCACATATTATTCTATCTGTATGAGTAAAATAGCATGAATGTATGAAATCAAACATATAAGCACACTCATAACTCAGCCTTCGTTTTCGAGGTTAATATTCAGATGCTTAAAACCCCAAGTGTAATGATTATGTGAGAGACATTATTTACTGGCTTTTAATTCAATGCTGAGAGGTACATCAGAGGTGCTTTGGGAGCTAAACGTTTAGACAGTAGCTTGCAGAACTGAATACTACTTGCCAGTAGAAAAAAATACCTGGCCTTGTTAATTATGGTCCTTCCTGACATCCTTTTGCTCTGCATTTCTCTGTGGAAAGCAGCTTTATCTCCGCTGAGCAAAGATGATCAATACAGTCAAATCAGAGCTTTGCAGGAGGAATGTTAAGGAGGCTGAAACCATCTAAAATAATTCTGGTTCTGCATTTTGCTACTGACATGCAAAGCCACTCATGTTGAAGCTTGCGGGCTTTCTAGACAGAGGAACATGTGAGGTCTGGGTCCTTCACACAAATCTTACACCTCATGTCTCTGGAGAGACTAACAGTAGCTCCACACTTTTCCCCCTCTAGCTCTGTCTTTTCTGTCAGCTGTTGATACTAATGCTTCATACGGAATCAGCTAGATGTATATTTATTTTTTTCCTTCTTTGTTTAACACTGCTCTGAATTTGATGTAGTATCAGGAAAGCTGCTGAAATAACGTGTACAACAAGGAATCCACTTAAACATTGCAGAAACTTCTATAAACCAACAGATGACTGTAGTAACTCAAAAGGGTCCCTGTGCTTTCACATGTTCTATTGCAACATCTCAACATCTTTGACAACAGTTTGGTAGTTCCAACGTTTTGGTTACTGAGATGTTGCTTGGTCACAATGGGTACGTCTTCCCTTGGGATGAATCCCATGACAGAATGTCATGGCTGCCTTTTTGCCACCTGCATGAGACATACTGGGACACAGATTTTTATTTTTTTTTATTTTATTTTTTAATTTTTTTTAAAAATATTTTATTTTTAGCCAGACAGAGCTGGCAGATGGGCTAGCTCAGTAATCTTCACTTGGTTACGGTGCAATACAGGACGTAAAGCAAACTAATCTTAATGGCTTTCTATGATGGCACCACCTACACTTTTAATATTGATCTGATGATCTGGAAACGAAGCAGAAGTTGTTATATTTTAGCTGTGGTCTTTTATTGTCAGGTTTATTTTGTTGTTCTTTTGCAATATTCCCTTATTTTATCCAGGAGTGTTTGACCAAGCCGTAGAAGGTCCATGTCATCAAGACTACAGAGATAATTTCTCAAGCTTCTGGATTTTGATGGCGGTCATGAAGGTACATGTGGTGTCTGGCTGTGGTGATGGTGTGGATGATGAGCTGTCAGAAAGAAGACATGGGAGGACTGGGAGAGGTACAGCACGGTGGTATATGTGATGTGTGTGAACATAAGACAAATGCTCAAGTATCTGGATTATGTTGGCCCTGGTTCTAGGGTCACTTCACATGGAGCTGGAATGTGGCTTAGCTCCTCTAGAAGTTGGTGTCTATTTAGAATGCAGACCTGTTTCCAATAATACTCTCTCTCAAGTGATTGCTAGATAAGTCAATTTTCTCATTCCTCTTAGAATGGGAACTATTAATTACATGAATTATAGGCACAGAGCAAAGATGATCAAAGCAGGTGGTGCAATGTGATACTGAGATGCACAGTTTTGTTTAACACTGATGATGCCTGTTCACGGTTTGTGAAATTCTTTGAAGATGGGTGATATGTAACGTTTCTAATTGATTATATTAGCAAGAATGTTATCTGGAGGGAATTTGATGGGGATTCAGGATATCTGACTTTGTTCCTTGGTGTTTCATTGGCCAGCTGCGCAAGTTAATTCCTTTTCCTGTGCCTTAGTTATTCTACTGTTAAAATGCAGATAATCACCCATAAAACTGAGATAATTACACTGTCCTTTTTGAAAAGTACTTGGAGACCTACTGATTACAAGTTCTGGATGCATTTTTGAAGTTATTACTATTTCCTCTGTTTATACAAGATAATGAGAATAGCTGACATGTCAACATCAGTGAATCTGTGATTTGCTCAGAGCAGGCAGGGGGACATGAGAACTTGAATCATTACTGATTTCACTTTAAAGGTCTCTGCTAGCAACTTCTTTAAAGGAAACAATAAAGGTTGATGCCAGAGCTCTTCTTTTTGCTGGAACTTTGTGCTTCTCTGCAGTGTCTATTTCTAGTTAAGAAAATCCTAGCAGTTGGCAAATAGGTGGCACATCACTCTTGTCTGGGAGTATAAATGTTCTGTACTAAAGAATCTTTGCAGGTGGCACCCCAGATTTAGCAGAGACAAGAATAACAACTATTGCCATTCCTGACAATTCTGAGGTCTCCCAAGGCTATTTGAAAAGTGCCGAAGTAGATTCTGTCAGGATAAGGTTTAGGTACTTTAGAAAGCCATTTTGTGTTAAACAGGTCTATATCAGCCCAAGGCTTCATGCATGAAATGCCATCCATTGAGAGATGGCTTTTTTTCTCAAGTCTTAAATACTCCTTCCCCTCTTGATACTTTCTGAAATACTTGCCATGTTTCTATTTGCTATCCTAAAGTGGAGCACAGAAGAAACTCCTCCAGATCTTGAGTTAGTTGAAAGTTAATGTGACTGGAACGAAAATGGCCATTTATACCAGTAAGAGAATGGAAAGCTGCTGGAGGAGCCAGCATCACTGATAGAGAACTGCTATCGATATACTTCTCCCACTCTCATACTATTGTTATTCAACATGCCTGAAAAGACTTCCTGAAGAGATAATTTAGGTTAGAATTACTGCAAGGCATCCATTTCCAAGACTATGTTGTGGCAGTGAATGCTTCTCACTGTTCTGCAAGGTTAGATCTGAACTCCTTGGAACCAACCCATTTTTCAGTTGATTGCTGCTCAGGCCAAGTCCATAACCAAAGATAACTTTCTGCTTTTGTAGGAAGTGACATTTCACGCAAGAAGCCTGAGTTGATCTTAGCGGAGCAAGTGAAGGCAGAAAAGAGTAGAGGAGATTGAGTAAATGGCTTTCCCACTTGTAGAGACTGGTCTTGCTAAAACAATATTAAGATCTTCCAACCCAGCAGACAGCCGTTACTACGTGGCTGGAAGGCTTTCTTTCCAGACGTTATTGAAATACCTTCTTGTTGCTAAATCCCAGGTTGAAGGTGCCAAGTCTGCCTTTTATGTAGTCTTGTCGCAAGAGGTCAAACTGATGCTGCATTTCCTAGTGCTGGGTGATGTTTGCATATGCCTGGAGCCTCAGCTAGTCCCTTCTCCAAAGAATTTAAGGTTGTAACAGATCAGGCAAAGCAAGAAGTAAGAAGGTCCTTTTCTGAAGCCAGTTCTAAACTGGTGTGGGTGCAGAGTAGTCTACACTCAAAACCTGCTACTTTCCAGTTGCTGTGGACAGCATAGGGAATATACACAGATTCCTGCAACAACAGAATCGATCATTTGACAAGAAGATACACTGTCAACAAGCTTTTTCCACCTCTTTTGGGGATACAGTATCCTCAATACAGGCATCTTCTCACATGTCTGCTCCCCAGGATCTATGCCATTGTACCAGATACGCTCTAAGATTTGGGGAGTTTCTGGCAGAAGAAAGGAATCCAGATCTCTTGAGTTCCCTGAACACAAAAATTAGTTTTCTGCACTCTTGCTTGGTGAATTATCCCTGCCATTGACATTTGCCTCCTGCTTTCATTTCTTGCCCTGCTTTGGGAGGGGGATGTTAACTTTAAGGATAGGTGGCAGCTCTGCACTGTCGTAATGGCAAGCTGAGTGTCTGAGCTGAGTTGTCTTCATGAAAAAATGACACCCAGGTAATCATCTCACAATGAAATCAAGCTAGTTTGACACTGCAACTTCTAAGTGGCTTTGGAAAATAACTTCCAGAACTACAGCTAATTTATGATTCTCTGGGAGTGTTCATCTGAGAGGGTCTCAAGTGCTTCCTGGATCTTGCATAGAACATAGCGTTCAGGTGCTGTAGTCTCCATTTTGGAAATTGTCATTATTCAGGAGCAAAACTCTCACAAAAGTCCATTGAAATAATTTAAAAACTGAATACGCTTTACTTTTGAAAATGTTAAGGCTATTAGTTAAGACTCCTAAGTCACATAGACACTATCAAGGCTGTTTATATCAAGTTCATTTAGTTGTTGCCTTGGAGCTCTTCACAATACAAACCAGCTTAGTTAATGAGTGCAGTTCTCTGTTATTAGTTACCCCAAATCAGCTGGAAAAGCTGCTGGGTTTTATTTCTGAAATGGAACTAAATATGCTCAATCTCCACAGGACAGGAGTGAAGAATCATTCTGTCAATTCTCTTCCTGCCAGCTGATGCCAGGGTCAGGGAAGTAGGTCACACCTTTCTGGTTTTGAGATGGAGCAATACTCATTTTAGACCAATTTGTTCTGAGCACGGAGCTCATCTGCTGGGTTGAACCAGGGCATTGTTGCTTTCTCTAGTGCATTGTTCTGCTCTCTCTCTAATTAGCTCCAAATGTTTCTTATGCCTGGAACACAGTGGTAGTGATGAATAATGGGCTCTCTTCTCTTAACCCTTCGACCCCTAATTTGGCTGTGCACTCCCACCTAGATGCTTTCACTTTCCTACATCCACCAGCACTGTGTCAGTCTGACAGCTCCCTGTATCAGACATGCTGCCCCATAATCTCTTCTCTCCTGTTCTGCAAATTGAGTAGGAGAGTGTAGGAGTATGGTCTTGGCTCCAGCATTTAGTTTTAAGGTCATGGTGTTTGCTGTGTGTGTGTGTGAGTGTGCATGAAGGTGCACCCCATATGTCATCGGCTCTGGAAAGGAGGAGAACCACTGTCACTCCAAGTCTTCTGCTCTGGACATGACCTGCCCAGAAAAGTGGTGCAACTTGTTGAATTGCAGAACTGCTCTAGTTACAGGCTAGAGGAGGCAAAGTGTTGCAGGCTGATGCTAAGAGGTGAGTTCTAATTGCTGATTACTTTGGCTAAACAGGAGTCTCCCTCAGATGTGGTTTCTTTAACAGGGGTATGCTGTAGACATTAGAGAGATCACGTGTGAGAGGATAATGTGAGAGTTCAAGCCTGAAGAAAGCAAGAGTGACACCTTTGGGTTCTTACACAGGGCCGAGGTTGGTGAGAGGAGAGGGGAAGACTTGCTGCAGATGAGTCATTGGAGTGAATGCTTGGAGGAGATTGAACCAGGGCATATCTTGTCCTGCAAAGTATATTCTTATCACTCTCTCTTTTCACAGCAAATTGTCTTGCTTTAATTTAGTAGGATTTTTTTTCCAGTTCAGAAAACTGAGATATCAGCCCAGCACACTGAGCTTCCCCTTGCTATGGCAGGCAGGCAGACCTTTGAGGGTCTGGCAGGTGTAGTCAGCTGGGTCAGCACTCCCATTTCAGCATAGGTGGCCATTGTCCCCTGCCTGGTGCAGTGTGCCATGTCTGTTGTGTCCACGCTGTTTCCCAGTTAGCTCCCTCTGCTCACTGATGGCACCTTTTAGCCTTGACATAACACTCAGAAGGGTCTGCGAGTCCTTCCTCCACTGAGGAGCATGAGCACCAAGTGCTGTGTGCTTCTGCTCTCCACCTCCTCTCTACCTGCCTTATTCCTGCACCAGCCCATGCTGCTTCTGCACAGAAATACCCCCAACTTTTTGCAAAGGCCAATGCATTGTCGCCACATTCTGTCTGTTTTATAACTGTCCAGGCTTGTAAAGCACTGACATTTGGTTAGGTTGCAAACAGTTTACAGCTGGAGTGGCCCTGCTCCGTGTCTCTGGTGAGAAAGGCTGAGCTTTTGTTTATGTCGGTGTTTGTCTGTCCTGCAGCACACAAGGGCTGGGCTGAGGCTGGGGGTGTTTCAGTGGTACGGTGCTTTTGGGTGATTGAGTCACAGTTCTGTGTCTGTCTGTGCAATACGCAACTCCCAAGGAGCTGTATCCACTATAAATTTCCTTCACCAGAGATTTCCCTGTGGTTTAGAACTGGGAAGGAAAAGGGTAGGCACTGCAGACATTACTTTCTGTGCTACGTGACCTTTGCGTGACTAACATCTCTGGAGGCTCAAAACATTGAAACTGGTCCACACCTCCATCACTCTCACATATCAGTTCCTGCCTGAGTCTGTTCTCAGCTGTACCACAGCTCAGGAGCCAGTACCACAGCTGGGATACAGAATGACCTGGCCGTTGGCCCTGCACAGTTTGGTTAGAGAACAGGGTTTTTTTAGGCTCATGCTCTTTTTCTTTGAAGAGACAGGTAATGACTGAGCAACAGAAACAGCCCCATTATCCAAAGGCCACCTCTGCTCTTTGTGTGGCAGAGTCCTCAGAGCTGCCGTTACAGCTGAATTGACACAGCCTCTAAAGTGAGTGTGAAAAGATGGGAATCAGCCCCTACAGCTGAAAGACAATTCTCTGAGACAAGAACCTTGATATTTGTAGACTGTAATTACAAGAAAAGACCATGCTGCTAATCTAGTCTCACCTTCTGCCTCATTCAGATGAGACCTGTACCCGTAATGTCTGCATCAAGGTTAATAATTCATTGTTAAGCTACAGCACATATTTTAGGAAGACAGCAAATCTTGTTTTAAGAGCTCCAAGGGTGGAGAATAAAACTCTCCCTTACATGATTTGTTCAAGTGATTAACTACTGGCATTATTGCAAATCTGAAGTTTTAAATGCTTGTTTTATTTCCAGTTTTATTTTATCCAGCTTTTACTTTGAGCTTCTGGATCTAGTTACAGTTTTGTTTGTTAGATTCTTGGAGTCCTTTAGCATCTCTCATAGTCCCCCACTGAGAAATGTTAATAGATTTAGATCAAATCACCTCCAAACCTTCCCTTCAGTAAGCCAAATAGATCAGACTGCTGAAGTCTTTCCATCTCCCTTTCTTGCTCTCTGCAGCATCTGAATTGAATGATGTGTTATGTTGGATCAGTCATCTGTTCAGAGCAGCATCTCACCACCTATTTGATGATGCTTAAATACGCGCCATTAGAAGTACTTCTTTGACTTGTGGCTGTTTTCTAGACCAAAACCATCTGTGAACATTTTCCACTGACTAACCGGGGAGAACCAAAACCCGGAGCCGACGGCAGGCGCTACCTGACGGCTGCTGCTGCTGCTGCTGCTGTTGCCCCGGAGGTCGAGAGAGTTACCGGCAGGGGCTGGGGCTGCCCCGGGGGTCTAGAGAGTCTCGGCCGGGGCTGGGGCTGGGGCTGCCCCGGGGGCCTCTCGCTGCTCCCGGGAGAGTCGCGGCGCCGCCGGGGACCGGAGCTCACCGGGGAGCCGCGGCTGCTGCCCGAGGAAACACAACTTCACATTTATTTATTTTTTTTTTTTCACCCGTTCTTCGCAATCAGCTCCTCGCCGCGAGTTGTTTGGGGTTGGGGTTTTTTTTTGGTCGCTTGTTTGCTATTGCCCTCTCGTGGCAATAGGATAGTCTGGGGCTTGGCTCGCCTAGCTTTGTTTTCTGCTTGTTTTTCACCGCTTGTTACTCTGGGGCAATGGTCTTGTTGATACACTGGATTTCAATAGTATTATTTATCAGGATTTTAACATTCAGCTTCATTATTTAGAGCTTTCTGCTACATGGGAAACAAAAATTTGGTCTCTGGACTCGATAACTAATGTCCTGCCCTGTCTGAGAGTAGAATAGCCTTTCCTGCTCATCGCAATGTTTTGACAACAGAAACTGCAGCAAATGTTACCATTTCAGGCTGGAAATAAGTCAGTCCTGCAGAGTCTGAAATCTGAAGTGAACTTTGTGTATACTGCCAGCACCCGCCAGTCTGGTGCGGGAACTTCTCTTCTGCTAAAATAGAAAATACTGCCTTTCTACTATTTGTATTTCTATCTGAAGTGTTTGTTTTTATTATAGAGAGTGAACTATTTAAAGCACACTCCCTTCAAATCAATCATTTCTTTTTGTTAGACAAGACAAATCATTTATTGAGCAATGCTGGCTAATCAGTCTGTCTTCTTACAGAGATCCTAGAAGGTGGTTTATTAATGAGACCTAGATTTTACTTTTTTTTTCCTCCCTGGTTGTAATGCAGGGAGATCTTAATAAGCAATGAATTGCTGTGTCTGCAATCACTTTTGAGAGGTTTGAAAGGAAAATAATAATAATACTACAACTAATACGCTTGCTCTCCCTACACTGCCATCCGGTGGATGCAAAATTCATTTCCTTTTGTAAATGGAAAGAGAAATTCTCCTGCTGATATCACAGCTTGCAAACTTGCACCAAGCTGGCTCGCACTTGTAATGCAATTTCCAGACCAGCGAGGAAAATGTTGTTTATTCTTTAATTTTAGTTGTTTTATATTAGAGAAAGAAGCTTTCCAGTCTCTCATCTGCAAAAAAACACACTCTATCCTGGAATGGGAAGTAAACCTGTCTGGATCTTGGAAAAGGGCTTTGAAAACCTCCCAGACTCTCTGCTCTCAGTATCTGGCACGGGCAGCCCAAGCCCCTGAGCCGTGCTACTCCGGATGCTTTTGGAAAATGAAGGTTGAGCTCCTATTTTGATTTTCAGATAATCAGTGTGTGGGCTGGAAACAACAGAGCCTATGGTCAGCATTGCATTTTTGGTTTGGGGTGGAGAGGCACTAGGACAGGCGTTAACTCTTTGCTTCCCCCCCTAGGACTGATGACTGAAATAATCAGGAGTAAGGTGTGGTGCTCACAGCCTCCTACTTGCTGGTCTGCAAATGGGATTTCACCACACTGAGCTGCTTCCCAGTGCAGCAAATTTGCTAACCATCATTGACTGTTTTGACCACTTCACCATCCCAGAGAAACATGGAGAAGTGAGAACTGGGAATGAATGGAGGTAATGTGAGAGACCAGGTCCCTTTGCTGAGCACAAAGCTGTTGGGGCTCTGTCATTGCCTGCATCTTTCTCTGTTTCTGGATCCTATATGAATTAATCCAACAGCTGCAGCAAGAAGATTTTCTGCAGGAGGGCTGTGGAACTGGAGCAGGACTCAACCCAGGGAGCTGATCTGGAAGGACCAACTCTGGCATTTTGGCTGCTGCAGGTGGGCCAGGTAATTACCAGGAGGTGGCATCCATCCCCTGGAGACACCAAGGCCCATGCGTGGCATCATGCCAGTCCTTATCTGGGAGCCTTGGGTTTTTCTCTAGAGCGTGCTAGTTCTCCAAAGGGTCTCTGTAGTGGAATATTGGGGGCCAGCAATGTCCCACTCTGGAGGTGGGAAGTCACAGCACTTCTAGCACGTTCCAGTTCTGAGTCACTCCCTTGCCTGTTTATTTTTGGTATTTATTTATTTACCACCGAGGTGCTGGCCCAGAGCAGGCTGGCTGTGCCGAACTCCTCCGGTGGCCTGGTGGCCGCTGCCAGCTCTGTCAAAGTCCCGCAGCATCGGGAGTGTTTCCACCCTAAGCCGAGGGGGAGAGAGGTCGGGTTCCTGTGAGAGCAATACCACCGCAATCTCCCATCAAAAGCATGCTTGGCTCTAGGTAAAGAGCGCAGTAGCGCAGGGTAAACTACTTTCACCCTCTCCACAGAGCCCCTGGCTCCCAGCTCTCTCCCTGAGCTGGCTGGGGAGGTGGAAGGAGGTTGAGGCATATCCTTTGCTGTAATTATATCCTGTTGCTAGAGATATTGTACTCTGCTTAAAGAAATCATCATAATACAGCCTCCCGGAGAAGGTAATTACTGTGCATCTTATGAATGGCTGCATGTGAATGTCTGCTCAAGCTGCTGTCAGCAGCAAGTTTCAACACATCTTACATACCAGGCATTTTACAGTCTTAGTTTTATTTGTTTTCATCACCCCTTGCCTTGTGCTTTATTTTTCATTAATGGATTTGAGGTTTTTGTTTGTGTTGGTTTTCTCTTTCTCTTTCTCTCTCTCTCTTTTTTTTTTTTTTTTTTTTTTTAAGAGGCCAGAGTTCATGTCTTTGATGGAGCTTTTGGGTGGTGGCCACAGCTTTTATTTGCTGTATTTCCATTGCTTTGTGGTGGCTTGAGGGGAACTGTCTGGAAGATGCTGTTTCCGAGCAGTTCCCTTATGGTAGCATCTGAGTGGGCCCTAGTTTTCTAGTCTTAGCCCAGAAAAAATGGACCATACTGCTCTTGACAAAAACTAGTGTCACTCTACCTCTAGCATAACTGCAGATTTAAGCCCATGAGACAACTTAATTTTCCTGTTCTACTTTCACAGTTTCTCTCTTGTACTGAAAAAGAGTTGGCAACTATCCCACCTGCTCCCAAACAGGGATGTCAGACCTTCAAGCTCTCTGAAGCAAATCTCTCTTCTGACACTGGCACCGATGACCTTCCCTGCCTTGGTTAACAATCAGCAGAAGTGTCACTGCAGTGTGGATAAAGTTTTGGAGAACCACAGCCTGGTTATGCTGCACATGGAGATTGCCATACAACTGGTTTCAGAGCCACATCCCTTGGCTTTGCAGGGATGTTTGACCTAAAGAGATGTGGAGTGCCGATAGAGCCCTGGTTTGCCACAGCAGGAGAGATCCGGCTACTCTTCCTTTCTCAAAGGTCACTCATGTTTGCCTTTCCCCAGCAGTATGTGTGGTAATCTGGCCTCGTGTTGTGCGTGCAGAGCTGCAGCGTGTGATTGTGACACCCTGCGTGGCTGTAAAAACATCTTGTCCATCTCCTGCCCAGCTCAAGGGAGGATTTGAAACGGCTGCTTGGATTGTTTCCTTGCGCAAATAGCTGGGGCTCGCTCTTGCAATGCTGAAGCTGAGCTGTTTTAGTCCCCTTGATGATTTGTTGTGTTTGTGGCCAGGCTTCTGTGCACCCTGAGCATCCGCTGTGCTGCTTCCAGAGGTGGCTCCATCGTGGTGCTGTGCACAGCACCGTGTCCGTCTCTCTCTGTGATTCCTGGTGAAGTGTGAAAGGCAGCCTGGATCCTGGAGGGAAGGAAGGTGCTGTAATAAATGTGAGCTCATAATGCCGTTGTTAAAAATAACTGGAGCTAAATTAAAATGAAAAATTCATTTTATTCAGCCCTACCCCAAGGGGGAAATGGACATGAGGAATTGGGCAATCCTTCTGTAAGTTCTTTTTCTTTAGACTATATTTAAACCACACCGAAAGCCAGATTCTCAGCTGGTGTCAATTGTTGTTGACTTCAGTGGAGTGAAGCTGGTTTACACAAGTTGAGGCTGCTAAATGCCAGCATCTGGATGAAGCTGAGACACAGCTGCAATTACTTTTGCAGAAACATCCAGTCTGAAGCTGGTTTAAAAGCTCTGAGGCCTCCTGGGTGCTTCAGCCATCAGCACTCTGATTCAGCAGCTTTTCTGGGATGTGAAGGGTTATGAAAGGACCTTTACTCAGGTTAAAATTGGCTCTAATCTCAGCTGGGTTCTGCAAGTCTTGTGTCTGTCATTCTGTTGTAATCACTGCTTTAGCTGGGCTCCTCTGAAAAACTCTGCAAAACCTTTTTACTTGCTGCTTCACCAGCATCATCTCCTGTCTAGACACTCTAATTATGAGAAGCAGGGAGCGTACAGCGTGATGTGTAGATAACCTTGGATAACTCCAAGGCAACCGTGTGCTGCTTCCATCCCTCCCCTGACTGCCCTTGGAACTAGTTTTGCCAATTTGTTTGCTAATCTTCATGTTGAAGCAGCCAAGTGGGGACTGTACAGTGCTACCTGGGCAATATTCATGTGAACTTTGCCTTCAGAAGCAAGTGCTCCAAGCCATAGAAATTGATGGGCAACCCACCCTAGACTGCAGTGGGATCTAGGTTTACCTAGATCTTACCTACTTCTGTTTTTCTGCATGCACCAAAGCTCTGGATTAAAGAAGTAAACAACCTCCCCTCTCACCACTACCAGCAGAATGTGTTAAATCTGTAAGCTGCTTTGAGTATTTTTTTGTGTGCTTATTCTATCCACTCTAATTCTGTTCTTATCCATGGACTTGTGTTTGATTTTCGCCAGCATAGACTGTATCCAAACTTGAGCTCTATTTCAGTTATGTCCTTTACATAAGAGCTCTTAAAGCTACTAATTTAACAGGAGACCATCAAATAATACATCTAAAACACTGGAACGCATTTGCTTAACTCAGTTGCTCTCCGCACTGTTCCACCTCCAGGACTTTGTAATGAAAGGGGGGAAAAACCCATTTTTATTTTTCTATTGTCCTTCTTTAATGTGTCATCTTCCCTGATTCCTCTACTGTAACTGGTACCAAAGAGAATTGTCCGTGATACTTAGCAAGGCCCCTGGGATTCAGGCTGTTTCCCAAGTCTCTGCACTAGCCCTGGGGTGCCACGCGGGTTTACATGGATCTCTGCAGGAGCTGGGGCATGTGAGAATAATCTGTTCCCTGTATCTTGATTCCAAATCAATGTGCTTTGAAGTGATTATAGGGAGGGCTTTTTCTTTTTCTTTTTTTTTTTTTCTTTTTCTCTTCTTCTTCTTCTCCTCTCTTCTTCTCTCTTGAAAAGTGCTATCTGATCCATAAGGGGAATGTTATCAAGCAGCCTGCTTCTGCTCTGTGGGAGGCACCTTTTGTGCTCCTCCTGGCAGTGACACGGGTGAGCTAACGCTCTGGGACATGCATTTAGGTTGCAGCTCTTTATAGTCTGGATCAAAAAGCCTCTTTTTATGGGTCCTGGTGACTGAAACATGCCATAAGCACGGACAACTTGAAAGAAGTCAGTACTAGAGCAAGTTAATGAGTGACCTGCATAAATCTCCCAGCTTTGGTCTCTGACAGGAGCTGCTGAGTTCAAGCTGCACAGTGCTGCTTCTTTGGGAAAAAGTGCACAGGTTTAACTAGAGGCTGTTTCTTAACTGGTGGAAGTCTGAGTACTCTTCTTTCAGTATAAGGTTGGGTTTTCATCTGAATTCACTGAAGACACATTGAAGCATACCCTTATAAAAAGCTGTATTTGGTAGCTGATGTACTGAAAGAGTGGACCTCAAATCTTGAGCCCCTGAAGCCAAACTGCAGGTGGGATTTCTGGCCCAGTCTAAGAGGGATTGTCCTCAGCCTGCATCCAGCCAAACCTGAGACTCCAGATAGAGGTGTGGCTCTAGGACTCTTTCTGAAGGAGGTGGTCCCCTATGTCAGGAATCATCAGAGACAAGGTCAGGCCAGTTCACAGCCCTGTGTGGAAATGGGAGATTTGTCTTTCCCCTCCCCAGCCCTTTCCATTCTCAGGATAGTGGTCTGCACTGGCAGAGGATAAGGTTTGGGTTGATTTGTTGGACACTTTCTCATGTTCAAGCAGAATAAGTGCTTGCACATGAACCCAAGGACAAAGGAAGCTCTGTGTGAAGAAAGCACAGTTTATAACACACAAAGCACAGTTCTCTTTTCTTTTTTTTTCTTCATCACTGCATCATCATGTTGCTGGGAATGAGTGCAGGGACATTGTGTTGGAATGGCTTTCTGCACCTGATACAGCTCTCAACCAGCCCACAACCAGCTCTCAGGCATAGATGGCTAACAGGGCCATCTAATCCCTTCTCCCTACGTCAACTGAATGATCCTTCATACCTCTTGCATTGCACTGCCATGAAACCTGCAGTGATAGGGGGAAGCTGGTTGACGTATAATCTGTGACATCTGTAGGAAGCCTAGATTTGTACTGATGGTTTGAAGGTAAAGCTGTCAGGCTGAGTATACATTTAAATTCCCACTGTGGTTATTTCACTCCTGTCTTTGCTGGGGCATGTTTCCACAGAGTGTACTATAGCAGATTTTGCACCAATATGTTGTTTCTTTGCTAGTGCACTTTTTTTTTTTGATGTAAACTAGCTATGAGATTGTTTACTTTGGCACAGAGATGCGTGTGCTTTCGAAGATGCAAGGAATTTAGTTACCGGGGGTTGTTTAGTTTATTGTATTTGCAAAACAGATGGAGGTGGGTAAAATGTGGTGGTGGGAGACATTAGGACAGGGTTTTCTTAATATTTGTTGTCTCTGTAGTTTCCTTTGTTATTGACTGGCTGAAGAAGGGTGGGTTTCCATCACAGGGAGAAGAATGACAGCACAAGACTGAGATGCATTTTGCACACTAGGAAAATAAATGTAGTTTGGACTTGAGCTGTCATTTCATGGGCATCTTTGTAGAATTGGGACTCCCACTTTCTAGGGTTGATGGAGGTACAGAAGGACTGTGGAGTCCTTGCACGCTGGCCTGGCTCTGTCCTCTGGACTCTTCTGCAGCCCTGTGGGCATCAGCAGATCTGCAGGACTTCTGTGATGGCGTTCCCATGTTGCTGCACAGAAAAAGGAGGGAAATCTTCACAAGGTATGTGCCCAAGAACTGACTGGGGTGTGGTGAGGCTATCACCATGCTACCAGCGTGTCTTCTTGATGTCAATGAGTTTAGGCACAGCTCTCTGTTGAGGTGAGAAAGGGCTGTTGTCCTCGATAGAGAACTGAATCACATAGTAGAGAAGATGGGGCCCGTAGATGGTCCCACAGAGGGTGTCCAAAGGCGAATGAGGGTGGATCCCAGCGTTACTGTGCCAACTATTTGAGCCTTGTGTCAGGCGGATCATTTTGGAAAAGGCCAAAGTTTCTCTGTCCCAAGGACCAAGTCTGTGTCAGGTTGGAAGGGATGCCACTATGTCCATTTGTGGTGACTTGTACATGCTGGATTGCAGGGCATTGGGAGAAATGCCACTTTCCAATGTACTTCTGACCAGAAAGACCATCTGCTCTCATGGGCTCTGCTTTATGTCTTTGGGACATGTGGCCAAACTCCCCACAAGCCTTCATGTTCTTGTCTCTGGGTTCATTCTGGGTGGCCTGTAACTCCCTCTTTGCAAGATTCTCCAGAAGGGATCTTGGAGTGATCAGCCCTAATCAAACTTGACTTTTGCTTGGGTCAGGATTGTGTTCCCTTGCATACCACTGTGCATATGGCAGGGAAAGAATTCATCATTGCATCTGATGACCTTGCCTTGAGGGCAGAGTGCCAAGAATGCCCCATGTTTTCTTGGGGTGGGGTGCTGTCCACCACTAATGCCCAGCAAAGCGCGATGACAGGGGTGAATGCACGCTGGGATTGCTGGGGCATTTTCTAGCAGGTTTCATGGGGGAGGATCCCAAATGCCACCAGCTTGTTATTTTGGGCAATGTACCGAGCTGCTGAGCTAGGTCTCTAAGCTTCAGCCAATTTTCTGCCCCTACAGAAACATTTCACAGACATTAATACTTTGCCCATCTAGGTGTCATGTTTCTGGGAGACCTTCATGCACCCCGCTATGAGCCCATTGCAGATGCTCTTACACATCTTCAAATCTCAGGTTTGAAGCACCGTTGTTAAAGGTGCTTGACATTTTACAAGCCTTCACTGATAGAACAATGGCTGTATTGCAGGTCAAAAGGTTTTCTGTCTGCTTATTGACCTTTTTACCAAGGCTAGTTGGATATCAGTTGCTTGTGGACAGATGCTGCTGAGGCAAGTGGAGAGTTACTGGGGTTTATTAGCAATCATTTAACCCTTGTACCTTTCAGATGTTTTTGAAGTTTCAGAAGTCTTGATATCCCTCCAGTTTCCACATGGAGAAGTTGAGGCACAGTGAGTTGCAGCAGTTTGTCCTAAGCTAGTCTAACTAGAAAAGTGCTTAAACCTCAAATTTCTTGTTACTCAGTCTGGGTCTTCATTAGAATATTCCTCTGTTTCTGGTATTGGAGTCTGCTTGGAATGGACAGTGTGTCTGTGTGAAGAAAGAGAGCATCCTGTCCAAAGGCAGACAGCTGTTGCCTGGAGCGTGCTTTCTTACTTTTTCCAGCACACACCAAATGAACAAAGAGTTGGCAGGAGCAGGAGCAGACCATTCTCATGGACAGACCATCTACAGAGGATACAGAAAGTAATTGCCTTCCTTCAGCAAGACGGCATTTGCCATATATGCTGTAGCATCATGGTGCCTCGTTGCAGGGTGGTGCCTGCAAGCTGAAACGTAGCCTCCAGTGATCACCTTAGTGCACTGCTCTCCAGCCTAGGCTGGATTTTGCCCTGCTTTTTATGCAAGTGTGGTTGCCAACACCTGCAAAAAGCAAAGGTGTCATGCTAACAGACCTGAAGAGCAGCATCTGGTACCTGTTTGGCTGTGACAGGGTGCAGGACCAGGTGAAAGTGTAAGCAGCAGCATTGAAAATGAAGCTGTCAGTCTTAGGATATGGGTTTTCTACTAAGCTCTAGCACTGCATATCTGTAGTCTTCCTTCCTGTCTCACTCTGTCATGTATTGGAGCCTCACCTTTCTGGTAATTGTCCATCTGGATCAATTTGCAGATTAAGCCCTGCAGCCTCTTGTGGGAAGCGTAGAGATGGTTAGTATGCCACCATGCAGCATATCCAGGGATGGCCTGGCCAACTTGGTGGTCCTATCAGGAGCTGCAAGCTTTTCCCAAACTCTGTATGCATTGCAGGTAAACTGGAAAGGAGGGGAGCACATATAAGAGGAGGGAGGAACATCAGCGTGTCTGTGTTTTCCTGCTTCTTTGCAGGCTTTTCAATGACAGCATAGTAGCCTGTCCCCTTGGTACTACAGGTTCACAGATTCCCTCTTGAAGCCTTTGGATATGGATCACAACCACATGCTGATGGGCGCTACATGGAGTGCTAACAAGGAGACCATCCCAGTCAAGCTTCCAGCAGGTAAAAGGCTAAAGCAGGATAGCTCAGACACATGGGTGGAGTAGAGCTGGAAGGAGAAAGTGGCAATGGAATGGAAGGGTGTAGTGGAAAATCAGGAACTGCACCTTGTAACTAGTCTAACCAGGACCCCAGGGGAGAAGGTTTCCAGGCGTTGTGGTAGCAGCTTTGCAAATTCTTATGGGGAGCTGGATGTTTTTTTGTTTTGTTTTTCCATGCGTATGAATGAGCACAGAGGTTTTTGGCAAAGAGTTAAGTCTCAAAGTTTGGTGTGTTACCCCTCACTGCACCATTGATTAGGGGGTGCTGTAGAACACCACCACTTCAGTTCATGGGAAGAGATGGTTAGAAAGAGAGGGAAACGTTGCCTATAGGAAGGGAGACCATTTCAGGAATCCCTGGGAAGTCCTTGCCTTGGCATTTCAGATCCTCTGTACTTTTTAGCCTGCTCTCTTGGCTGCAGTGCCTGTTGTGGTGTCAGCACAAGACTTCCCCAGCATGTGCACTTTGGAGACTCACTTTATTCTGGTGGGGCAGGGCAGGACAGGATGTTCATTGGGATTGGTAGGGAAAAGGGAGACAAATGCAGCAGGGATGTATGGCATGTTGATAGGATGTGGCTCCTGCACAGATTAAGGTTGAAAACTACTTGGTCACCTGGTTGTGCAAGAGTGTCTGTGGAAGAGGTGATGTGTGAGATGGACAGGAAGGGGGATGTGCCTGAATATGTAAGGAAGTACATGCAGCAGCTGTTCTAATTGTTTTAATAAAAGAATATTTCCCTGAATTTCTCCTCTGGCACCTGGGGGCCCTTCCCAGGATGCCCTTTCTAAAGCTGCTGTTTGATTTCCAGGGCAGATGCAGTACACACACACAGTTGGCCCCATCTTATTCATGCAAACCCACAATACCATCAGCACATGGCTCCTTTCCTCTTTGCTGACAGGGAAAGGGGGGTGCGGGGGTTGAAATAATGACAGAGCTGATTATAATTAATTTTTTTTTTTAATGTCTGAAGAGTGAAAGTCCTGCCCAAGTCCCCCAGCTGAGCACAAGCCAAAGTGCTAAATCCCTATAGGGGTGTGTTTTATTACTAACTCTCTGCATGTCGAGGCTGGTCGCAGGGTCTGATGCTCTGTGTGTGGAATTTTTGTGGCTATTTTATATTGTGCCAATGAAAAGCAGGATCCCATCCGTATAATAAAAAGGAAACCTGAAGGTTTCCACGCCTACATGGAGGTGAGTGTTTGCAGCATGAGTGTTTTAATTGAGTGTTTTACCTTCGCGTGACTTCCCTATATAAGGCCATTGCAGATGATGGAGCAGATGTTAAAGGGGATGGAAGATGATGAGATTCTCAATGTACCTTCCCCAAAAGATTTTGTCTGCTCCTTGGTTAGGTTGGTCTGTATCTGGGTTGTTTCATAGTGTCATAATGCTTCACTGGGTGAAGTTTACTGGATTTGATTCGTCCCTGGCTGCTTCTCTTTGAGAAGCAGGGCACTGTCAGGAGGATGGGGAGCGTTGATTGCTTCTTGATCCTCTCTTGAACAGCTGGGTGATGTCAAAGAAGGCCTTTTCAGGTCCTCAGGTCTGCATTTTGTCTGTTTGCCTGATGTCACACATCAGAATGAAGGCTGAGATGGGTATTGAAGTTCTTCTTTACCAAGCTGTGTGCACGGGGTAAGAGTGAGGCAGCAGTATGGCAGCTACACCTTCCAACAAAGCCATATCCTGCAAGCACTAATCACTTCAGTGGGATGAGAAACCCTCAGCACCCATCAAATTAATGGGAGGAGGAAGTAGTAGTTTCTTTCATGATACATTCAAGCTGCCTTAAATTGGGAATAGTAGCAGTACTGGCTGCAGTCCTGCAAGGTTTCCAAGATGGTCCAAGCATTTCAGATGGTAGAATGTGGAAAGAAGCCAAGAGCCTTGGGGACCTGAATTGTGTTTGTACCTGTATAGCTCTTAGTCTCAAACAAAATTTCAAGCAGCAGAGAGTAGGTGGCACTCCCTTGAGAGAGGGGCTGCCTAGGCACAGTCCCTGGGAGTTTCCAGAGTTGCCTCCCTTCTCTGTCCTCCTCACAAAGGAAGAGTATGTTGTCTTTGCTATAGCTGTCTTTCTCTTCCCATCTTAGCAGGCTGCCTGTTGGGACACAGGCCCATGAGTGGTGGCTCACGGCTTCCCCAACCAGCTTCAACCTTTTCTCAGGTAAAAAAAAGGATGTTTCTGTACAAGGGGGCTCACTGTCACCTGTCCCTATGTCTATCAGCAGGAGCTCTCTCAGGAATATGTCTGAGCAAACACCAGCCTTGATGGCTGTTCCCTTCATTTCAGGATGGCTCTCTCTTCATGTACCACACAGCTGGTCCATATACTGCTGTTGCTCAACCTCCTCCTTTCTGCCCTCTTGGCAATGATGTGGACAAAAGCAACCTATAAATCTGTTCAGCTTGTGAGCTTCAGGTCTTGACCCTGTCTCCCCAGCCTGTACTTGCAATACCTGGAATCCCCAAGTGATCTGTCATCCATGGGTGAGATGCTTTGGGCTTTGAACTTTGCATCCCAAAAAAACACATTCAGCTCTGTTTGACAGAGATCTGAGGTTTTCACCGAAACTGTATTATTTTTTTCACTGGGTGTTTTTGACCTTCCAAATCCTCTTTTTTTTTTCCTCACCCCCAGAACAGCACGTTCAGCATCTAAAGGACAAAGCTGGCTGAGGCATGCAGGCTCCAAGCAGTGTAGGAGCTGCTGGGAGAGAGGAAGGGCAGCAGGACAGCTGTGACAGAGCACACACGGCTACTGCCCTCAATTAGCCCATGTGGCCGTCACATTTGAAATGAAACACAGCAGGTCTCCAGAGAGTTCCCTCGTGGGTCTTGCTGAACTTATAAGCTGGGACCACAGTATAACTTAATTTCCTGAAATGTCAAGTGGCTCATATTGGCTGCCTGCTCTATTGGTGTTTTTCTTATGAACACATTGTACTCCCATTTCCTGAAAAAAAATTCCTATCGGTGCTTGATGATTGCTTAATAAGAGAAATCAGTAAGGACAGGGAAAGTTCACATCCTGCAGATGAATATAATGACTGTTAGCTTTCTTCTGGGATGCCTGAGGCTTTTTTTTGGTTGTGGTTTGATTTATTTGTATTTTTATCCACACAGTCAAGAACATTGATCTGAAGCTGTATCCTGCAAGCGCCCACCAGTGAGCTGTGGGAGGCCCTCAACAACCATCAACCTCTCACAAGAAGGAAAGGGTAGGATTTCCTGGATGATAAAACTGGAAAAAGGTATCTTGAATTGGGAATAGTAGCAATGTGGGGAGTAAAGCTGTTGATCTCATGTTTTCACTACCTGTCCTGTGATAGACTGTGTTTTCTGCTTGATTTTGCAAGAGAAGAGGGCTTGTATAATTGAAATGTGGGTGTGAATTCTTATGTAGGTGACTGCAAGTCTTACAGGCAAGTCTGCAGGATCCCAAATGGATTTGTTATTATTTTTTAAATCTCACTTTCTAGGCAAGCCTTTCTATAATTTCCTAGGTGTAATTGTTGAGCCCCATTATTTCTTTATTCAAGATCAAACATTTATCATTCCTGTGTGAGCTCATGTTCTTTTAGACCTGGAGATCCTGGGTTTATAGGGAACCTGGTAGAAAATGGAAAAAAAGCAAGCCTTTTCTTTGTGATAGCTTTCATATGACTAATTCTAATGCTCCTCTGTCTAGAGTTTTCCTGCTTCAAAGTGCTGTGCAAGCTATTAGCTAACTGTACAGCTTAGGTAAATAAAACTCTCTGCCATTTGGAGGGCATTTGAACTCTTCCTGAGCTCTTAATACTCTTGATCAGCACCGTGTCTCTGAGGAGTCACTCCTGGGACAAAGGTATGGTGCTGAGCAGACAGTCAGTGAGGGCCACCCAATGGGAAATATTTGGTAGAGGGACAGACTGGCTGACGATTTAGACTGTCTGAATATAAGCCTGAAAGTAAAATTTTGTCGTGTGGTGGCTGTTTGCTTTCCAAACTTCTCTTGCAATCTATGTCCTCTCCCAGCTTTCTCCTTCCAACTCAGTCAGTTCCTGACACAAGACACTGGGGCTCCTGGGGTCTGAGATAAGAAAGGACTAGCAGGTGGTTGTAACTGAAAGCTTTGCCTGATTAAATGTCAGGAACGTACTGAAGATAATGCAATTTTTATGCCACTCCCTATATTTTAGAACCTAAGGGCCAATAAGACAGAAACTGGTCAAGCAAAAATAAAAAACCCCAGTGAGCATTTAAATACTAAAATTATAGTCAGCCTTGGTCTGCAGCTGAGGAGAGCATCAGCCTTTTTGAGAAGGAGCAAAGCATATTTTCTTAGCACACTGCAGGCATAGGCATATTCCTTAGTTCAGCTCCTTCCCATCTCGGGGCGTTACATATCCAACGTGCAGGGGTAATCATTTGGTTACACAGTAATGTCTTAGCTGCCTAAATATTGGAGAATATCAAGACACGGGAGTGAATAAACCTTGCTGTAAGGCTACTGCCTATTGTAGAGAGCAGAGTCATTAATCTGGTGCTGTTGTGTCCTCACGTCATTTCTTTCTGTGGATGTGTGTAAACTGCCTGGCTGTAGAAAGCACTAGTGTCTAATCACATTCTGCAGAAGGCTGTTTGAGATGATTAAAAAAAAATGCCCTATTTACTCGCTTTTAAGGAGTATAATTACAAGCAGCTGCTCATAGCATGGCAAAGCTTAGACAAGGTATTACGAAAGAAAAAAAATAAATATACTGGTTTTGTGGTACAACAATTGTGTGACTGTCCCACCGTTTGCAGTTGCCCTCTGGCTGTTCAGGGCCTTTTTGACCCAAGGGGAGACTCTGTTAACAGTGATACAGGGGAAAGGATGCAGTGACTGATGGTTCCATGACCAGCCAGACTGAAGGCAGTGGGGTGTAAATCCATGTACTTCCTCACTAATAACACCATTACTTTCCCTTAATCTTACCACTCTTGCTGCACAACTTTTTGTTATAACTTTAAGAAGTGTTAACTAAACTGAGGAAAGAGAGAACTTTTGCACTTCACAGATAAATCGCCTTTTTGGAGGGTCTAGCTCCACGGGCATCCCGTGCTCCAAATGAGTTGGCAGGGGCTCTTGGGTGCTGCCGGGGGAGTAACCAGTTGGGGTCACTCAAGAGCATTGCAAGAGGCTCCCTTGTCTCCTCGCCCCAAGGGGCCGAGATATTTAGACAGCTGCCTCACTATGAATGGGACTCTCTGGCAAAAGAATTAAGCAAAGATTAAAATCAGTTTTAGCTGTTAAATGTGTGCTTTGCACAGCATTTAGCAACTACAGGACTAATTATCTTTGAACTTATGCACGTGGTTTTAGATGTGATCCACACAAGTCGCTTTTTTTTTTTTTTTCCCCTGTTGTCTACAAGGAGCTGAAAATCAGAATAAAAATGAGATGCTGGTGTCGGTAAGGGCACTGCTTTTTGAGTAGGCTGGAGGTGGTACCCAGACTGCAGGGAAGTAGGGCACCTACCGAATGAGAATAAGTTAAAAAAATTTATTTTAACACTTGTCATTTAGACTCTCCTATTTAATGGGAGTTCAAGCTCTTTAAGGAAATACAAGTGTGCATGAAGGTAGGAAAATGAGACTTCTCTGAAAGAAAGCCAAGCTCATACCTGGAGGGAAAACTTACTCTGAATGTTAATGCTTGCTGGGCACAGAGAGTGAAATATGGGAGGTGAAGAGTGCTGCAAGATCTACATAGGTCAGTGCAGAACAAATTAGATTCAGATTTAGAAAGGGTAGAAAAAATAAGGAATAATGTGGTGCTAAGTTGCAAGCTAATACAGAGGGGCTCCATGCCCCTGTGTAGTCTGGGTGCTTTGGAAAGTGCCATCAGGCTCAAGATACCCCCACCAGTAAAAACATAGACAATGGGAGGAGGTAATGTGGTTGATATCATGTTGGTGCCATTTTAAAACCCTTTAGGGAAGCAAGTAAGCATTGCCAAATGGTAATCAAAAATTCTGGATCTTCTCATCCAGCATCAGCCAAATCATGACATAAGAAAAACTTTTTTCAAGCTTTTTTTTTTAAAAAAAAACTTTTTTAACCTTTGTATTGCATTTAAATTATATTTCAAGCTTCTTTCTTAGCAATAAAGCTTACAATTATTACAGAAATGGCTCCAGGAATCAAAAGTGAAATTATCATACAGCCACTGCAAGAGGGCTGGTTGGAAGCCCTGATGTCCAAGCCATTTCTTGCATGGCCTTTTGCACAGGTGAAGATGTCCCTTTTGCACCCCTTAATCATCTCTCCCCTTGCTTAAATACCCCAGCTCATGTGGTTGCTGGAGATCACATTTCCTAGCCTTTTGTTTTTCTCTAGACTCTGTGGTCTGTCCACTTGTTTCTTGAAGTGTGAGTCTGAGGCTAGAGGCAACCCACCAGGCAAGACCTTGGCTATTTTGAGCATCAGGGAAGGGTGCCTCTGCAAGCAGATTACCTTGCACTGATTTTTACTGAATTAAACCTCTCTTCCCCAACTTTTCCAGATCATCAAGATCATTTTGACTTCTGATCTTCTGATCTGTCAGCTCTTCCTAGCTTTGTTGCTTGTGGAACTAGGATACGTATTCTCAATTACTGAATTTTATTTTGTTTGTGAAAGTATTGAATGGAACTAATTCCCAGGTACAAGGCTGTCAAGCCCAAGATGGTAAGACTTATGAAATGGTCATCAGATGTACCAGTTAACATACTTCAGGCAGCAGCACGTTTGCCTCATCTAGGAGAGACTTAATAGCTATTTTTGCCTTCATCTTCCTCTGTTTCATGGTTCTTTGTGTTGTGAAGCACTTTAACCACCACCTACAATGCTCCATTAAGAGCTATCTTGGATGCAGTGTTCAGGCCTTCTGATCTCAGCTCAGAGTTAGCCACAGCCTAACCTTTCATGAACCTCTGCAGCTTGTCATACCTCTTTTTGTCATGTGAGGCGTGGATGAAAAAAGTTACTACCTCAAGAAGCAGTGAAGGTTTCTGCATTGAGGTCAGAGCACCAATGCTATAAAAAAAGCCAGATCCAAGAAAAAGTCAATGAGAACTGGTTGTTTTTGCTTCAGAAGGTGCAGGGCCAGGCCTGAATTGTAGGACAATTAAACTTTATGACTTCTGAAGTGTAAGGTATGGATTATGCATTTGAGAAACCCATTAAAGGTAGTAATATGCTTTAACAAAAGAAAGATCTCTATCTCGGTCAGCTTTGATTTGAAGATATCAAGGGAAAAAAACAATTTATCTTAGTGATTTAACAATGCAAATAGGTTCTGAAGTGATGATGGGAAGATGAATATGCTACTTGGAGTGGAGCTGAGCAGCAGCAAAGCGTTGGTGCAGCAGGGTTCACAAAAGGCAACCTTTGAATGACAAGCACCAGCTTGGGCAAGAGATTTTCACTGGGAGCCAACCAGCCCTGTGTGGTACCTGTTCCTGATGACTCTACCACTTTGTCCTTATTTCCATGGCTCTGCTGGTTACCTACCACCTCGGAAAGGTGCTGCAGGCACTTTCTAGTGTGCTTATGTCATTGGACAGAGATCTTTGTGTATGTAAAATTTGGGAGAGATCTGTACCATCCCTGCACAACTGGTGTTTGTAGACGATGGGTGAGGCAGTGATGTCCCAGAGAGCTACACTGCCTTGGGCTATGATCTCATAAGTTAAGCAGGGTTGGGCCTGTTTGTTTTTGGATGAGGACTTAGAAGGAAAAGTTGATTACTACAGTCAATTTGACTTGGTAATTCAGAAGGTGGTGCTCTTCCCCCTAGATAGCACAGGCTGACATGCCAGAATGATTAGGCTCACCACAACTCCTAACCCTTTGGAAAAAATGTAAAACCAACATCCTTGCCTCCCGAGAGTGAACATCACGGGACTCCTGCTATTACCCCCGAGTCCCAACCAAATTCCATCTCAAGGCAACCGCACCCTGCAGGTGGAGATCCACCCTGCCCTTTCAGGAGGATGCAGTAAACTTTGCTTTTACTGCTTGGTCATGTTGTATCTCCTGCTGAACCACTGTAGAGCCCAGTACAGATGGCAGCGGTTCTACTTGGGCAGGCAGCAAATGCTCTTTCAGTTAACTTGTGTTAATAAGTGTCCTCACCGGAAAGGGATGTTTTAATGGGAAGTGTTTTCCCACCAGAAGGGATTTTGGAAATCTTAGTGGGACCTGGGTTGAGCAGCAGCCTCCTTGTGCTGGATGCGGTGTAGTGGCTGGAGCCTCCCTCTGCTTTGCCTCGGGCTCTTCCTGCTGCAGCACATTGCCAGGCTCTGGGCACAGGCACACTCTGCTGCCCACTGCCACCTCAGAGGGACAAAAACATTTACTTAGCTGTTTTGTATACTTCTTCATATGCCGGTACATTTACTTGGGCCAAATTCTGGAGTGATGTAAGGTATTTAACAGCATGTAGGTGTAAAGTGCAGCAATTTTCTGTGCCAAGTGGGTGGTAAGGTAGGGTTGCAGCAGGAAAAACAGCAGAGAGGATGGCATTAGGTAAAATGCTCTCTGTGAGGAGAGCTGCTGGGAAGGGAGCTGTGGTTGCTTTGGCCATGTCTAAAAGCAGATTTGCTCTGTATTTGTTTATTTTCTAAGCCGTGAAAGCACTTGGGTGCATTCTTTCTCTTTTGGTTTAGCTTAAACCTTTTCTAATCCTGTTAGCAGAGAGAAACCTTCCTGAACTCCAAGTAAGTGTCTGCACGGGAGTTTGCACCAGCTGAATTAAATCTGCACAGGGTACCCTCGTGTGAGTAAACACAACCTCATGTTGTTGACATCTTCCTTTCAGTGTGTCCTCATCTTTCCCTGACATGCTGCTCCTGCTCTCCCCTCTGGCGGGAGAACAGCAGCAGCTCCCTGGTGGGAAGGTCACATCGAAGCTTATTCTTCTTTGTTCCCCCAGGAACATAAGCATCCCCCCTACCACCACCACCACAACTGTGCAGGAAAAGGGCAGAGTGAACTGAGAAGAGGCTCTTCGTTTGGGATCTGTCAAGAGAGGCTCACCAAAGGGGGAAGGCTGTGTCCCAGCAGGACCAAGTCCCTTACCTGGGGACATGAAGAAGGGAGAACGGCTAACAGTACCAGCCCTGGGTGATCTCTGCTGTCCTAGCAGAGCACAGTGGGAGAGGCAGGCAGCTAGGCTTAGCTCTGGCTTTTGCATATTCTTTACCGTGCATGTCCTGTCTTGAGAATATTACAGTATTTATGCAAATTTATAAGTAGGGGAAAAAGCTGTCACGTAAAACCAAAAATTCATCTGAAGGCCAAATATGTAGGTTGGTTGGCTTCTGTGTTTTCCTTTTTTTTTTTTTTTTTTTTCCCCAATTAAAAATAAAGTAACCTATAAAATGATGATCTAGTTTAATATCCTCATTAATTATATGTTCCAGGCAGAATCTGAGTCATGGCATTTGCTCTGTGATTTGTAGCCCTGCAGGGGATGTAAAAGTTCCATTTTTGGAATATTTCTTGGTCCACCCCAGTCAGATATGCCAGGTGAGAGTGCTGGGGTGCAGGGTTGTGGGTAGTGCAAGTGAATTCTCTCAGGATAAAATTGCTGTCAGGACTCACAGGTCGGTGTTTCAGGTGATTGGTTTACTGGTTATGTCCTTGCAGTCTGTGTAATCTTTTTGAGTAGAAACACACCTAAGTACGTGGAAGTTCCCAGTGGATTGTCTTGCCCTTATTTTTATTTTTGGTTAGTGGAACTCCATATGATTTAATTCCTGGCCAGTGCTAAGATCCATCACCTCTAGTTGTCATCAAAAAACATTTATAAAAAGCTACAAAAAGAGCTGCTGGAGGAAGTCTCTTCTTCAGCAGTGGCAGAGCTGCTGCATGCTCTTGTGTCACAAGCAGCCAATTCACTTAAGCGTGGACAATCCTCATGCAGGTAAGGGGTCTTCTGGCTTACCCAAGCCATTTCAACCAAGTATTTTTACAGATTAAAATAGCAAGATGCTTGCTGGTTTAATGCCAACTGTGATAATGGGTTTTAAGACACAGATTCTTATTCACAAAGAGCCAGAGTACACCAGACTTGCCTCATGGGATCTGCACACTACAATAGTCCAGAGGTTATAATGATGAAGATTTTTTTTTTTCTGAAGACTTAAGGTCATGGTTGAGGTAGAGCAATCTATTCATTTACTGCATCAGCTCACAGGCCCTGTTATAAGCCAAGGTGCTAAGCCTACCTTTCACCTAACAAAGAGCATTTATACTTGAGGGTTACCTTTCAGCTAATGCTTAAGTGCCTTCATCTGTGAGACATCACTTGTGAGCCTTTTCCACCATTATGGGATAATGTAAAACAAGGCTGAACATTCTCTTCACTTTACAGCACTTTGTACCCAATAGGAAGGGGCTGGAAAAAGGGGCTCTCTCTTTTTGGGCTACAGACCTCCACCTGCTATATCTCCAATGCCCTCCCACTGCTGTGAGCTCCAGGGACTTGGCAGGTCTCAGCCGTTTTTCCACTAGAATTGCAATTTTTTTCCTTGGGCTGTGTCTAAACCTTCTTGGCATGGAGGGAAGGGATGATGTTACCACCACTCCAGGGAATGCAGTATCATACAATTACTGCTTTTCAGATATGCTATACAGATACACTTGGAAATCTCCATTCTTTCCTTCCTTCAAAATACATGGCCCTAGTTAATGCATTTGGAGGCTGTGGGTCTCTGAATCTCTGTTTGCCAGCTCAGAGAGGTGACAGTCTGCAGTAAACATACCTACGCTGCCAGACATCTCAGCCTACCAGCCCATTTTTATGTCTGATGTTGAGGTGAACCAGCTAGACCCCACTGAGAGAAGACCTTCAGGACGGCTCCCAGCAGGCAGCACAACAGTGAGCCTGGCTTGGCTTCTCTCTGACCCTTGCAGTACTTCCATGCCATCCCAGATCTTGTGACCATACCCTCCCACCACCACCCCATTCTGCAGGGCATGCAACACAGCCCTTCAGCATCAGGCTGTAAAAACATAGCCTCCCTGGGCTGCAACACTACTCTGAAATTATTTTAGGCATGTTAACTTCAAGCACACACACAAGCGACTATTATGTCTTATGGCCACAAGGCCAAGTGCCACACATTATGGGCATGGCCAGTCTGCTCTAGAGCCAAGCTGGCCTTGGGCGGTGTCAGCATGAGATGTTCTGTTCTACCTGTCCTGGGAGGCTGGGAATTGCTCCTTAGGGTGGATGCCATTAGTGATAGAGATTTAACCTTTAGCTACTAACTGATGAAATTACTTTTCCCAGTGCATGAGTATGGCTCCATGCTATAGCATTAGAAATAACAAGTTCCAGACTTGCAACTGACTTGGATGAGGCTGCTATCTGAAAAAAAATTGTCATTTTGAATTATGTTTGGGGTTTTGTTTTTGTTTTTTCCTGAAAGTTGAGAGGCAGAATTTCTTTTTTTTGTTTAAGGCCTAAAAATCTTCCTTTCCCGGATTTGTCCTTTTCCTCCCCAGAACTATATGCACACTGAAAAATTAACTTCTGGATATCTGGATGCTTTCCTAAAGCACTTAATAGCACTAAGGACATGAAATACAGTACTGAGTCCTCTGGGAAACCTACAATTAGTGAGATGAAAATACCTTCCATAAATGATTGAGCTCCTGAAACAGCGTGAGCAATTAAAATGCTATACAGGACAGAGCTGAAAATCCTTACAGGATTATCAGTGAGGCATTGTTTAAAAGATGTCCTTGGGTTGGATAGTAGCAGCAACACTGTGTGCAGACATCACCCAGAGTTCCTGCTGGGAGCGGGAGGTGGCAGCTACCACACACACGACCTGGATAGCCTGATGTTTTCTTCCCTTTTTATCCCCACTGTTCTAGTCAAGAGGAGCTCTTCATAGTGTATTTGTTTTATCCCTGAAGGACTACAGATTGATTGATTGTGGTGTTGGGGTGTTTCTGTTTGTTGTTGTGTTGGGGGGAGGGGGGTGTTGTTTTGTTGGTTTTTGTTGTTGTTCGCATTTGGTTTTTTTAACCAGTCTGTAATGATGCTAAGTTGGGAGTGCAGAGCCAGGGGATGGACAGAAAAGATATTCTCTGTATGCCCACTTGTGTGGTGGTGTTACCTAATGCATGTATGGATCTGATCTTATACAGGGATAGGCACCAAAGAGCTGGCCATAGACCTGGTTGAACATATAAGACCTAGTTCCAATTTCCAAAGGCATCTTAATTCCTGAAGATGCATACAGAGCTTTCACAGGTCCTTAGCTTGCTGGATACCCAACTTGCTGTGATTTTGATGGGACAAAATTCTCTAACATGATCAAAAGCGTTTGAAATTCCCACTAGGGGTCCCTCTGCCAAGCACCTAAAAGCCTTACAAAATATGATCTGGATAGATTAAAAGATTTTGTTCGTTTGTTTTTCTGTGTGGTAGGAAAGGCTTCCTGGAGGTACACTTCCTAGTATGGCAAGTTCTGCAGTTCCATCATCAAGCACGCATAGGAACAGCTTCAGAAATGTCGGGGGCTGCAAGACACTTATAAATTATGATAACTGATTGGTCAGGATTGAGAAGGACAATGACATTATGCAAGTGAGTGGTGGTTAATTTACTTCTGGGAAGATGTTTAGAACTCAGCATCGTTTTGTGTATATGAGTGAAAGTTTATGATTATAAATTCATTGGAGGTTGAGGTCAATTTTATTTTTTTATTTTTTTTTTGTCCTGGGTGAAAAGTGAGTCAAGACAACTAAATAAATACAGTTAGATGTCTGCATCCTTCTGATGTGGGGTGGTGTTAGTGAGCTGATAGTTGTAGGAAGCATGTGAAAGGGGACGTGCTTTGCATCCAGTAGGCCTGGAATGAATTTAAGTTGAAGAACTTTGCAGGGAAGACAGAAATGAGCGAAATAGAAGAAGAAGGGACAAAAAAATTTCCTTGGTTGGGTGAAGGTGATGGAACTCGTGTGAAGGCGTGAGTGGACCAAACCTGAGCTGTGTGTACGGGCAGGGGGGTGCTGACTTGGGTATTGGGAGCTAACTTAGGCGTTAAGGAGTCACAGCAAGAAGATACGAAAGGGAGGGGAACTGAAAGCTGGGAAGATAGAAGCTTAGTCCAGTATGACATTGGAGCTGTGAGATGTTAGCCAGGCTTTCCTTTTCCAGACAAAGTTGCTTCTGACTGCTCATTATGTCTTTCTTTATCTCTCTGCAAGGAAGTTTTCCAAAAACATGAATAATACCTTATTAGGTAGATGGTAGAGCCCCTCCTTTTTACCCTGCTTTAATTCATGTTTCCTCTGCTTTGGTGGCTGCCTTGTACACAGTGCTGTTAGAAGTGCAATTATCATTCTTCCTGGTTGCATGGTATTAAGGGCGTATCCTCTTGCAGCATCTCCTGGAGGCTTATTACTCAAGACAGTCGAGTTGTGCACTGGAAGCCAAATTAAACTAAGCAAAAAGGAGGCTGTTTCCACCACAGGAGTGGAACAGATAGTTTTGCTGAAGACAAGGTCAGGAGATGGTCTATGGGAGAATATGTAGCTGGAAGCTTGAGATGTAGGGAATTTGTGCCATGGAGCTGGAGGACACAGCCCCATGTTTTTTTGTGGCTTAGCCTGACTTCCTCTCTTTTGTCCACTGCTGTAGGGATGTGGGTTGGTGAACATCCCCTGCTTGACAGTGGTGTATTGTACTGCATAGGTTTCAAGGCTGTAAGTTGTAACTGTGATCTGCTCCTCTGGTCTTTGGGATCTTGAGTGTTTCTTCTTGGAGAGCTATCCAGACCTAGCTTAAAGATCCCAAGTGATGGAGAATGTAGCGGGTCCTTGAGAAAACCACCTTCTCCCTCTTTTTTCATCTTCTCAGCACAAACTCATCTGGGTTTTAGTTGTCTTTTACCATTGCATCACCACAGTTTCCCCTCTGGTTGTTGGAAAAACTCCTCACACACACCCCCACTTGTCTCCTTTGAGGGGCAGCTGAAGTCTCCGTCTCCATTTGCCTGGATCACAGATAGTTCTGAAGTTTTCTAAACACCAGGCAGCAAACAGTTAAGGCATCTGAGCCGCAGGCCTCAGAACATTTTGCTAGGGAGCCAGGTGAGCAAAGAACAGATAAAGGCAGCACCTGCCTATGGGTTTGGAACAGCCTGGGGCCATGGATAGAATGTAAATACACTCTGAAAATCTTATTGTCTGACACTGTGCCAGCGTCTTCTGGGCTTTTGTCATGGAAAATATTTCGGCTGAGGTCATTCAGTCAGCAAAAAACCTGCATTTAATACCCTCTGAGGTGCCAACTTGCTTCTTTCTTTGTGTCGATAAATAAACAAAGTAGGGTAGCATTTCATGTTGCTAGTATGATCTTTTGTTTTATTAGGAAGGGTTTAAAAGTTGTTGATTATTTTTCATTTCTTTTTCCTTCTCCTTCCTCCTCTTTAAACGCAAAGGCTGTGTGTTTCTGCTCCCTTTCTCTGTGTTTGCTCCTCCTGGCTCACATGCACACACCCAGCCTTTAGATTGAGAACTAAGGTCTGCTTCTTGTAAATCTCTTCTGGCTGCCCCGGGCTATGTTTTTAATTCCTTTATTCAGCTTTGAGATGAGTAGGAGAAAGGTGCAGCTTTCTGAGATGATGGAAGTTGCCATTTCCCTTCTCCAGTCAGTCAGGCACTTTGGTTGTCTTCGGCTAAGTCTCAAAACTTTCCATTGATGATAGTTCTGAAAGGGGGGTGTGGGGAGAGGGGGAGATGGGGAAATGTTGAGGGGAGCTGAGGTATCTGGGAGAGTGAAGAAAGTGGGCTGGATTATCTGCTGCTAGAATGACTCATTTGCTGCATGTGCCTCTAGGAGAAACAGCCTGGCTTCAAGAGCTCTATTCAGAGCAGTTGAGCTTCTGGTTAGTCAGATTAATGGCTTTTGATTATATTTGTGCAGTGCCTGTCCTCTTTCAAGCATGATATGAAACACGGTGATCTTGTCAGTGTTCTTGGAGAAACTACTGCTTTCTCTCCCAAATCCTCGCAACAGGAAATTTGTTTCAAAGTTGCACAGAGCTTCCCTTAATCATGTGTCTTTGAGCCCCCTGCCCACATCCTTCAGCTCCAGATTCTGCCACCACTGCTCCATTTGGGTAAGTCATGGGTGTGCAGGCACTACTGGGTGAGGAGGCACTGTTGTCTAGGGGTGATCCCTATCTATTCAAAGTCTTCACCTAGTCTATTTTGTGGCCAATAGTCTCTCTGTGGCTCCTCTGGGCCTTACTTACTGGCCTGTAATACCCAAGCACCTCGTGGATGGTGACTGCCTCATGTAGATGTTGTAGAGAGCACCATGGGGTCCTGTGAAGTCCCTTTTTTCCACTGTGCTTCATCAATGACATGAGAGCAAAGGATGGGCTTTGCCTTCTGAAGTGTAAGCTCTTTCTGCTTTAAGGCAGGGAAGGAATGAGATCAGTCCTTCCACATCAGCACTTTATCTTGTTGTTTTCTGCCTTAAGTCTGTCAGGGTCTGCGGCTCGTCTGGAAATGAGTCTGCAAACCTTGGGGCTGGGAATCATCTCACCTGATTTTAGTTATCTAAAACTTAGACATAAAGTCTAAGATTGTCATCTAGACGCTCTCTTTGGTTGTTGAGGAGTGATAAACAGCCCATGCCATTCATCATACCCATTCTAGACATCTGCCTTAGGTTGGGATGATTCATGCTTTGGAAGTTCCTGTGCTCTCCACAAACTGTTGGGGAGATGTAGGTGAGAGTTCAAAGTTAGACCCCTAACTCTCAAAGGGTTTTTCATCTAAAAAATCCAGCAGCTATCTTCTTTTTACTATGTGCCATAGATGTTGTCTATGTGAAGGGTAGAACTATACTGCCTGTTGTTTTAAGGGGAGCAATCTGTGTGTGTTGTCTGTTGTGATGACTTTGTGTTGGTTTTGATGGGGATGATATTACGCTTGTGATGGCCCTGCGGAACAGAGGAGGTTTTTAAGGTAAAAAGGTGGTAAGTGCTTTGTCAAATGTTGTCATTTTACTTTGATTTATCAGTCAGGTGGATTTTAAGGCCAAAATTTCAGAGCTGATGGAAGAATATGGAGACCTGGTTTCAATCAAAATTTCAATCAAGACCTCAGCTGCTTTTATACACACTCGTGTTAATCTGTTATGTGATTGCTTATCCCTGTGTGTCTTTGAAGGAGAAAGACTGCAGGCAGACCCCACACAACAGATACAGACCTCAAAATACAGAAGGAAGAACAGAGCTTAGAACTGGGCTAATCTTCTTAGGTTGCTGCTGGGAGCACAATGGTGGCAAATTGCTGTGACAGTGGACCCTGCTTTTGAACTGAAGGCAGGAACTACGCTGGCAAGACAATAATAAAGTGTTGGCTCAACTGGCAAACGCACATCCCTTTTGGACAGACTCAAAATGTTACACTGAGAAGCAGTTAATACACCGTTGTGTAAGGTTCCTCCTAATGGACTGGAGCCAGAATGCTCCATTAACCACACACATATAAAATATTCATTGAGCTTCAGTTTTGTTGCCAAGCTGGAGAAAGGGGGAGAAGCATTGTGTATAGAGATAAAACTGTCAGTATTGAGGGCTGAAGGGAGGAGTTGATGATGTGTTCTGAAATCTTTTATTCTTTTTAGGAGAAGGATTTCTTATCTTTGGCAGGGGGCTAAGGGGTGCAAAGAGGATTAAATGCAAGACTTGCCAGGTTTTACATTTCATGTGTAATTGTCCAAGGGGTGAAGGTACCTCCTGTCTCTGTGCCAAACTCCTTGATCTGTTCTATAACAGGGTCAGCTTTTAGAAAATAAAATAGGTGTGAAAACCACGATTACATTCCCCAAAAGGTTGGCTTCTAAATAAAAGCAAACTTTCCTAAGCATAGAAGAGCGAGGACTGTGGTGATAGGAAATATAAGCACCAAATTTTCTCTCTGGAAAACACATGTTCACCTGTTTTTATGGTGGTTTTAGCAGTAATAGAAGCTTTCTGTTTTCTGGGTGTCAAATATATAATGAACATTTAGAAGAGATTTGGTTGGGAGAATTGGCTTGATTTGCTGTTGCTGTTTGAATTAGGAGACAATAAGGCAAATAATGAAGTTGTGTTTCAGACTGAATAAGTAAATATGTTTACAAAAGATAATGTCCGTATGACACCTCTCTCTTGCCAGAAGGTGACTTTGTGAAGCCATTTAAGCAAGATACCTGGCGAAAGGACAATAGTCATGCTGGCTAGGACAAGGCAGGCTGTGGTGCTGATGGGATTGATGACTGGGATTATGAGGAAGGAAGAAAGGACCGATCATGTGGTGGTTTGCCAAAACTCTGAAGGCTTTGTATCTTGTGGTGTCTGGGAAGCCTTTGAGAGGATACTGGAAAGGATTCTTGTGTGTCATGTCTGGTGATGGTTGTATGAGCACCAAGAAAATAGAAGGGGGAGCTCCAGGAGGCAAAACATAGCATTTTGATAAGATAGGTTTGTAAAGACCAGGAACTCCATTACAGTATTGAAGAAATGCTTGTCCCAGTCAAGCAGAAATGCAATGGGTGTCTAAGGAAGTTGTGTGAGAAGAGCGGATTATTCAGATTTCTTATAAACAGGATAGAAGCTATGCTAAGAATGAATGGGAGGGATGGTCTCTTCCAAAATGGGGGCAACCAGGTTAGTGGCACTGGGAATGAAGCCTGGTACTAGGGGAGTCTTTGCAATTATTTGAGATGAGGACCTGGAGAAGAACAGACTCATCTTGATGATGAATTCCTCAGCATGAAAAGATCTGTGCCCTCATGGCAGGATAGGAAGGTCACCAGTAATGTTCAGATTGTAAATAAAATAGAGCCATCTAAGCAAGGCACATGTAGATAGGGAGCTAGATCAAGACCAAAAGTATCTGTGCTTTTCTATAGATTTTAAATGTATATAAAGTGAACATGGGTGAATTTTAATGTTCTAGCCTCCCAGATACCTTACTGAATGTAGCTAATCAGTATGAAGCTCTCCTATCAGGATAGTTATTATGTAGAAATTACAAGAATAGATTTTTGCCTTTGGAGGAGTGACTCACAGTTTGTTGGAAATCAGAGTCCAATAAGATAAATCAGTTATCTGGATCATCATTTACCACCCACTCTTTATGGATTGAAAGCTGCCATGCTGAATCAAGAAAAACATTATAATAAGCTTACCCTTATAGCTGACCATGGCAGTGAGAATATCCATGAAATCCTAAGAAAGATCAGAAGCAATGGAAAGGCAGTATGCAAGAAGAATGGTCTTAGGATATAAAGAGAAATGTTATTCAACATTTTAAAACAGCCCGATAAAAGGGAAGGTTGCTCTTGTGTAAGACCTTGTTTAAACTATAGCTGTGGCACTGAAGAGTTGCTTGGCAGTAGTGGCCATTGCATGGTCAAATTCAATACTTTTGTAGGAATAATAATATTATGAAAATCCCAAAGACCATGACAATATTCCTCTTTAAAAAGCAGTATAAATAACATTAAAGGAGCAGGTAAATGAGCTAAGAGTGTAAGTAGCATTCCTGTAAACTGGAAAAAACATATTTCATCAGTTCTCAAAATAATCCTAACTCAAAAAACATTACTACAGTTGAAGAGTGGAATAAGGGGAACTAGTAGAAATAAAAAGATGTCCTTTAAAAAGTAGAAATCATGCCTAAACAAAGAAAACAGAGAGTAATATAATTTCTTACAAGTTAAATGTAAAACTATAACAACAGAAACTAAAATAGTTTGAGGAGTGACTCACAAAAGACATGAAAACTAATAACAAAAGCTCTTCCAAGTAACACAAGAGCTGGCAGTCTGCCTGCAAATGGTGGGTTCAGCAAATGACCAAGGTGTGAAAGGAGCAATCGAGGTCAGTAATACCACTGTATGGCAGAAGCACTGAAGACACTGGCTGCAGAGCAAATAGGAAGTCCTCCAAGGTCTGAGCCCACGGAATGGCCTCTAATTGAATGGTTAATAGAAGAAGTTTTAAAGCAGATCAGTGGAATGAACAATAACAATTCACCAGGACAAATGATACTCACTTAAATGTTCTAAATTACTCTGGTATGAAATTTCTGGGTTCAGTCAGCCTTGATCCCAGAGGAGGTAAACAATGTGACAGCAATTTTTAAAAGGGTTCCAGCAGGGATTAAAAAAAACCCTACAGACTACCCAAGTCTGGCTTCTGTACCAGGAAAAATTGATAGGAAATTATAACAGAGTTAGTAACAGCATACATAAATACAATATATTGTGGATGTGTTAACATGGCCTTTGTCAATTAAAGGCATGGATTGCAAACCCTGGAGTTCTTTGAAGGAATGAATAAACATCTGGAGAAGCATATAACACTTAATATAGTATACTTGGGGTTTTGAATGGATTTTGAAAAGGTCTAACCAAGGTATGAAGAAAAGGATAGCTATACTTAGCCAATTTTCCCAATACAAAATGTTCATGTTCCTTATAGTGATCCTTTTAGGGGGCAGTCCTTGTAGAGTTTCTGGGGCAGAGGGAGCTGCATTCTTAAACAATCCTACCTGGAAAAAAAAAATATAATGGGGAAGACAGAGAATTTGTTTATACCAAAAAAATTACTATGACACTGATAACTAATGCTTTTTGGTCCTTTGCAGAAGGATCTGGAGAGACTGGACAGTACAGTGGCAAGCAAATGTCAATATATATAAATAACACAGAGGAAAATAAACTTGGCCATTTGTGCCTCTAGGCAGGTATGTTTTCTATGGCTTTTATATTCAGGAAAATTATTAATACAGTCATTGTTGCTGATTTTCCAGAAATATCAGACCAGTACTAGAAGTCCTATAAAAAAAACCAACCCTAAGATAAATTTTGGTAACAAAGATAAAATTGGTAACAAAACAAACAGCTTATGCTACTGCAGTAAATACAGGAGAGAGACAGATGTTGGTCTTCCTGTGGTGTTCTTGCATCTTGGCTGTTGCATGCAGGATTGCTCACTGAATTTCAGAAATGATATATTAGAAGTAGGAAAGACATAGAAAAGAGCAGTAAGAGTAGGCAGAGGTGTGAAATGTGTCTTTTAAAATGGAGAATTCTAAATAAAGTGGTGCTTCTCAGCCTTGAAAACTGCAGAAGCATTTGACAGAGGCTCATAAAATCATGAGTGATATGGAAGAGGTGAATGGGAGTTAGTTATTCCGTGCTTCTTGTAACACAAGAACTACGGCTGCTAAAGAAACTAAAAGAATAGTAGCAGAATAAAAGGAGTATTTTTTCATTATTATGTTGTGGAGCTAATGATGGACACTGGAAATGGCAAAATGAAATAAATTTAAGATGGGGTCAACGAAAATCCTGTAGGATCCATTCATCAGAGGCTAAACACAATTGCTTGTGTAGGCTTGGAAATTGCCTCAACTCCCTAAGTTACTGATGGCCAGAAAATGGAAGATTGTCACCATTCTATTCATGGTCTACATTGTGTGCCTGTTAAGTATCTGCTTTTGAACACTGTTGCTGGTAAACTGCTGGGCTAGATAATGCTTGAATTTACCTGCACCACCATTTTTGTGTCCCTTTTCTCCTAAGGTTGAACTTGCTTAGCTCTAAATTTTGTTTCCTGCTTTGTGTCACAGTTCTTCTTGAAGTATTGCTTTTCCTTTCTCTAGGTTTGGGTGAGCTTTTGGCCCAACTGCAACCACTCAGCTTTTCCTGCTTGATGTGCAAGTTTCTGCACCTTGAGCTTATGGATCCCTTTCAGATGTGGAGGTTGGCATTGTGTGTTTTCTTTTAAAAATCACAATTCTTCCAGATTCACAAAATCAGTTGATTTATAAGCCCTGACCCAATGATGTATGTAAACAAAGGACTAACATTAAGCATATGCTTAAGTTCTGTGGGTCTTAAGCACATGTTTAATTGCTTTGCCAGGTAAAAATAGAAGCATGATTTAACAGTAGGCCTGACTTTCCATTGTGCTATTTTAGTCTTATGCTGATTTAATTCCAGCTAACTCAGCCAGGATAAAGGACTTGATTTGGAGAAGACAGCATTGGTCTGAAAACACGTTATTCCAAACCCTAGAGCTGGAATAAGTTCTCTAGGACTGAAGATTTACAAGAAAGGGTATGATGACAGAGTGTTAGGCTGTTTCTTCTGGATTCATGGCATGAGTTTGAGTTTCATGCTGGAATTGCACAACACCCAGATACAAGTGGGTGTCTGGCCATGCTGACAATGTTAAAAGCATCCAGATGTGAATGGTTTTGGCTATGGAAATTTTTTGTGCCTTAAGTGTGCTAGCCCAATTTTCTTGGGAGAATACTTGGACTTCTTCCTCTGGTGAGATTTGTTTTCAGCATCATTTTAAATGTTGAGAGATGTAGTGATTTGTCTATAGTAAAATCTATAGATCTATAAATCTATAGACCTTCAAAGCTAATTGCAGACCATTTCACTTGGATTTCCCTAAAATATAAACAGATATTAGGAGAGACAAAGAAGAGTAGTGCCCCTATATTGAACTGAATTGAAAAGCAAGGAACCTCAGCAGTGTTTGAGAAAGAAATAGCAGAGTATTGTAAATGTTATGCTAGAAAAAGATGCTGCACCCTAGGTTTGACAGCAGTTCCAAAAGCATGTAAATGAGACAGGAGACTGCATTCCTTGACTTCTAACATTGAATGCTCTTAAATCATAGAATCACCAGCTTGATTTTGCTTGTGCTACAGTTCACCCAGCAGTTTGAAAAGAAGACATCAAATAGACGCCTCATAGAATAATCTAGATTTGTACTGATTGCTTTCAGCTGTATGTGAATAGCTGCACTAGAATTTGAAAGGATACTACTGACTTGAAGTGGTTGAGAATTTAGTTTTGAGTCATTTTACTGAACATATTTCTTTTTTTTTTTTTTTTCTTCTGAATTGGTTATTAAGTAGAAGAAAGGAGAAGGCATGAGAAATCCCCCAAATTATTTGAAGGAAGGAGTGGTCTGTTGATACCCTTGGTCTACAGATGTTCCCTATGAGACCTTCACTGAACAGCAGGCAAAGAATGGCAGTGGAAGTTCCAGCATGCTCTGGCAGGTAAGGGATACAACGAATCAGGACAGCATGTGAAACCCATAGGTAAGTAAAGGTTGATGGTCCTGTCTTAAATATGAGTTGCTGAACTGCCTCGTGTAAAATTTCCTGTGTTTTGTGATAGAATGACCAACTGAGACAGCTTCTTTGTGAACCTTGCAGTTATGTGACAATGATCAAATGTCATGTCAAAAAAAAAAAGAGAAGAACTGTCAGGAAATGCAGAGTAATATTGTAAATGCTTATGAAAGCAGCTGGGTTTTTGGAAGATTTTTCCTTTAATTAACGTAGCCTACAAAGGTCACTGATGAATAACTCTTGTGAATTCCTCTAAAATAAAAATAGATATGTGATGTTATAGAAAAGCTAAAGGGATTTCTATATCTTTGAGTTGCATACATGGCTTACCCGCTCACATTTGTACTTCAAGATTGGTAAGATTAGTTTCCTTTTTGGCATGGGGAAATGAAAACTAATGCCAGATTGTGTAGGCAGCTCTGGACTGATGTGAGTGGAACATCAAAACTCATCAATATCTGCAGATACTTTCTTGACAGCAGTAGAAAACAACATGGCTAAAGCCCCAGGGTGCTGTAATATACACTTTTGCCAGCACATATAGGAAGGGAGGTAGATCCCAGGATGTGTTGAGTCCAGAGGCAGGAACAGTCACCTACATGGAGATGTGTGGAAGCTTTGTCTTTCCATTCTGACATATGAATGCTGAAACAGTGTATTTCACTGTGATAATAAACCCGGTCTAGTTTTGCAATGAGTGTCTGGTATCTTCTGCTAGTAAGATAACAACAGATCATTTCATTGCTCCCCAGTCCCAATCAGAAATACGAATTCTTCTTAAAGCACTGAGGAGAATGTTATGAAAAAGCAGTACAGATGCTGTGTACCAATGTGAAATGGATGGAGATATAGAATAGATAAAAGCAGAGGTGTAAGACTTGCTGCAATGGGTTCCTTGCTTGTATATAGTACATAAACTTGAGAAATATAGGCTTATCTTGCAGTTCCATGCACAAATAGGCATGTACACTGTCTCTGAGCGTAGCAGAGACACAGCTTGGATCAAGGAAGCAGAGAAAGTCTTGTTCAATGGGAGCCTAAGTTGAATTTTAGGATCATGTGGCTCCATTCCTCATTTTGTTATTGTTCTGGCATATCTTTCAGATGGTTCTACCAGTTTACATGCAGGTACATATTCATGATACTATAGGCAAAACTATTTGCACATCTGAAAATATATAGAGGGGTGTGCTCTCCCACTCTCGCAGAGAAGCAGCGCAAGGGTTCTTGAATTCAGTTATGCCACCACTCTGTTTTTGGACTGGGATCTCAGCCATAGAAAAGTGCTCTCCTGGAAACAGCAAGCAAACGATGGGTTCTGCCTTCCAGCTGCTGATTGCAGCACACCCCCAAGTCCTGGTGCAATGAAGTGTTTCATATGAACAGTTGTTTTTCCTGGAGCATTTATCTGTATATACGCATGTTCTCTCTGGGATTTTCCCCACTGGATCTTAAAACACAAATTAGGTTCAGATGCAAGACCTCTGTATGTCCACATCTGGTTTACTGCGTACCTCACTAGGAGCGATACAGGTGCACAGATAATGGCTTCTTTCACAGGGTAGTTGTCCTTCAATTTACTGTTCCTTTTCCCTTCTGCCGAATTACTCGTTAATGCCGATATAACCTCTGTTTCACTCCCTCTCCATCCTCAATGTAAATCGACTTGCCACAACCTGCTACTCTTTAGAAATTACAAAGCCTCAGAAGATAATTTGTTGCTGGTGCTGATAGTATCTGTGTATTCTAACGCACCAGCCAGTCGGGCCGTGCTCGCCTGCAGATGGGGAGAAAATGACCTTCAGTAAAACTGCAAACTTAACAATTCTGAAACAGCATCTCTCTTGGCAGCTAGCTGCTGGTAACCTGAAGTCCATGTTTTCAGGGAGGCAGCAGTCAAACTAGTGAGGAGCAAGTCTGCCATCAGTGAGGCAAAAGGTAACCTATAGATTTTTAGAGAGTAAAGAAATATGGGAATGCTCGCAGTAGGATTGTGGCCTGAAAAAATGCTGTGCACCAGATCTTTTCATGATGCTTGGATGCCTTACTTTCATAAGCATGAAAAATGTCTCTGCTACTGTGCCCACGAATGTCCAATTTGAGTACTGGTGCCCCACGTAAGGTCTGATTCAGGCATTGTCACTCCGAAACTAAGATAAAGAAAATAATAGAGTTTAAACTAAATCATCTATAGGAGTTCAATTGATTGAAAGGTTATGATAGCATTGACAATAGTGGCACAACAAGAGCCTTCTTTATGTCTTGTGAATAAACAGAGGATGAATGCTTTCTCTGGATAATGGAATCATTTTCACTTCACTGGAACTTGGGAGTATGTTAACAATCGGGTTTTAAAGTTACTTAAGGAAATAACGGGGTTTTTCTAACTCCAAATCCCAGAGTTACAAAGCTGAAGATCTCCCTAAGTGTTTTATTTTGATTTCTAATAAGCCCTGCAACACTGGGCAAGTTCTAAAGACAAAATAAATCTATGTTTGTATCAATATTTTAAATAGATTGCTATGGTCATTAATAATTAACACTAATATTAATTATTTCCAAGAAATTCAAAGATAATCATACAATGAATGACACACTAAACCAATGTAACACAGGAAGAGGCATCTGGTATTGAGTTTTGGAGCATAACTCTGGTCAACCTCAGTTGGATTAAAAAAAAAAAAAGTGGTTGATTTCTATGCTAATGGTGATATAAGAACTTCCTATCAGCCTTTAACTTGCTCCCATACGTATTCATTCATAAATTCAGATGATACAGTATCGGGTAGGAAATGGCACATGGATTCTGTTTCAGTTACATATCTCAGTGGGATTTGTAAATAGATCTGAAGTGTAAACACAACCAATAGCTGTGTTCCCAGTGGGATCCGGTTGTTGCCTAGAGTTGGTTAATGGTGTGGCAGTAACTGGAAGGAGAGGTTAACTCCACGTTGCTGATGTTAGCAGATGACAGAAAGACTGGTTTAGCATAGTTTGGATCCCTTGATAGAATGGAAATAGAGAACAATTTTTCTTTTAAGGATGCTACAGGTAAAGGAAATTAAAATTATCAGATTTATGGGCCGGAAGGAATAGACCGTGTTGAAAAAACAGGAATTGGGAAAAGGATTGAGTGTTTGAATGGATAATTGGCTGAATGTCATTTCTCACTCCAGTGCTGTGGCCAAAGGGTCTAAAACAATCCTTGGATCCTTTCTAACGCCTACTTGATATTCCCTGCTTATATATCCAGGGATCATTTTACTGCTGTGTTTGGCATTGATGCAGCAGCCTCAGGAGCACTCCCTCAAGTTGTGGTACCAACAATTAAAGGAGGATGTTGAAAAGCTGAAGATCTTTCGGAGAAGAGCCACAAGAATGACTGAAGGATTGGAAAACACGCCCTACAGTAGAGCCCATCTCCTTAGCTCACCAAACACCACGTAAAGAAAAGTTTGTCTGGTTTTCAATTCTGCTATATAAGGAAGAGAAACTCAGAAACAGAAGCTCCTCTGCACAATAGTATAATAAGAACTGATAGTCAGAATTTGGATTTCATCCTGTATATAAGTATCCAGTTTTAACAGTGGAAGCCGTTTTTGGAGCAAAATAAGGGCTGTGATTTTTTTCTGTCCTTGGCAGTAGAGATTGGATGCTTTTTTCACCAGTTGCACTCTAGTTCATGCAAAGGATTCATTCAGAGCAGCCTTGATGCTGCGATCCTTTTAGAAGTCAAACCTAGCTGCCTATGGCTGTCCTCTCTGGCATTGTTAATTTATAAATCAGAGTTCTCACTCCAAATTCTTCATAATCTAGACACACAAAATCCTTCAGATAGAAATTCTGCTGTCTGATCTGGATCTTAACCTCCATCTTCCAGCTTCACCATAGGATTGGGTAGGAAAAGGATGAATTTGTGGGAGTATTTGTATGTGAGATTTTGTTTGATCATATGAAAAGCTTAGGGACTAGATGGTCATTTTAAAACCATATCTCCATGTTTCCAGTTCCAATATCAGCACACAGTCTTTGGCAGGGGCCCAGGGAGGAGATTTCAATGAACAGTTAGTCAGGCTCCTTTTCTCAAAAGGCTTGAAGTCATTGTCTGGCATAAGGATCCAACATTTGTGAAATGGACGAGGGAGAGGAGAGAAGAACCATGTGTTTGGTGCCAGGTCCTACTGCTGATGTTGCCTTTAAGAAAGCCTGAACTTGCACTTTTGTCTACCAGGCAGTCTGTGCAATGACCTGTGGCCTTGGCCATTATTCTCTCTAAGAGAAGCACACTGGCAGTAGCACAGTGAGGAATTCTGCCTTTCTGCTGCCCACACCGTGCATGCTCTGTGAGAAGGAGCTCTGCCTGAAATCTTCCCCAGCCCTAAAACCAGAAATGAGCATGGCACATCGCCGTGTTCATTGAATTCAGATCGAATCCAAATATTCTTTGAATGTGATCAAACCTCAGGTTTGGAGGATGTCCAAGACTTGGATTTGGGTTCTTTCTGTTCCAGAAACACTGCTTTCTGGTTTGCTTCTCCAGGACCACTTAAGTGTATTCAAATCAATCCAGATCTGTGGCTTTCTGCTGAGCCTTGAGTTTACCAAAGAAAAGCCATTTTGCTTCCTTTTACAGAAAGGTGTTGTCACCAGGATGACAGAAAGCAATGAAATTTTATTGAAGCCTGGATCTGAAATATTTTATTTAAAGATATTTTTTTTCTTTAATTTCACTATGCTTTCTCCATAAGCTCCTTTAAGACTCAGGCTCTGCTAGGATTAAACTCTGTACCCTTAGTTTTCCCCACTTCTATTGGACAAACTACCTTCCCGTTCCAGCAAGGACCCACCACTGGGCTATGCTGGTTGTGGTCCTGCAGCAGCCACTCCATGCTGACACCTAAGCAGGTCGCTTGGTGTTTTTTTGGGAATCAGAACAAGTGTGGTTATTCAATTGCTTGTGCAAACCTGACCTTTTGAAATCCCATCTCCCAGGGAACTCTGAGATATTTTTTTTTTCCTCTTTAAATCCCAAATATAGTATCATTTCTATGAATGCTTAAGAAGGGAATACACTCCTTTTCAAGGCAGCACGCAGCCTTTTCATCACGGATGTCACGCCTCTGGCTGTATTGGGAAGCATCCGTACAACAGCAGTCGTGAGCTCTCTTTGCTGGCTCTCTGACCAGGGTTGAATTTCACTTCCTGAGCACATTTTTTTATGGGATTTTCATCCCTAATGCATGCAAGTATTGGTCAGCTGTAAATACTCCATACTCTCTTCACAGTAATTAGTCCAAGCCAGTACCCTAGACTGATGGGGAAGCTGTCCAGAGCACGTACTGTGCCAGAGTTTTGGAGAGGTTCAGCTGTGAACTCGGTGTTTGCAGTTTCTGTGCTTGTGCTAAGTGCTCTAGCCCAATGTGGGCCATCCATGCCATTGCTGTAGCAGCATTGTAAGAGCATTTGCTCTTGAGTTGCAAAAACTGGACCATACACTAAATTATCTATGTCCTCTTTCCTGTCATTTTTGTTTTGTAAATCTGTTTTAAAACCAAAATCCAGAAGCTTTACAATGCGGTAAGGAAATGTTCTTTACCAGCCTAAGGTGCTGTATGAATGTGGTAGATAAAGATGTAGTTCCCCAGTTCATTTGAAGGCATTTTCTATCATGATGGTAAACTGATATGTATATTTTAGTTATCGGCAGTTTATAGATATTCAGGATAGATTGTGTGAGATTATATTTAATAGATTTTATGGAGCAATGATAGAAATATCATTAATGATACCTTTTAAGATATTTCCTATTCTTTATAGAAGTGCCTTTGGTTTGGATCAGTTGGAGTTGTCTGAAACAACTCAGTGATAAAACTAGAAAGAAATTTTTCCTCTTCCAGTGTACTGTCAATACTGGGACTCTTTTAGTCAAGGAAAAGATGAAATTAGCTTTGTGAGGATGCAATCAAAACAAATATAATACTGAAATATATTGTGCTAAACCTTACAAGACAAACATTCTTTCTGGAGGTACTCTGGAAGGGCATTTCACCTGGAACAAGAAAATGAGGTGAGCAAGAATTAAAAAAAAAAAAGTTGTTTCTGTCATCTGGATGTTGTAATTTTTTAAATTAGATTGATGAAGTCCTTGTCTTTATAAGGATCAGAGTAAAGTTATGTGTTAACCTGGGATTTCCAGACTTTCAAAACCCAGTATCTTCCATATTTTTGTTTCTCTAGGTTTCCGGAAAGAAAAACACATGGATGACTCTGCTTGTTCTCTGGGAAAATACGTGTTTCAAGAACACTATATTCTTCCTCAGAAGTGGCCCTGCATGGTAATTTTTACCTCCTCACCCAAACTCTCTTTGCATGTAAGCCTTTCAGCTTCAAGCTGTTCTGTGTGTGTTCAGAGAGCAAAGGGTGAATCACTGTCTTAATTAAGGTCAGTGTGTGATATCTTTGCTATTCTTCCAACTATTCTTGGCTGGTGAATAAAGAGTTAAATATAGGACACAGACTCTCCTCTCCTGTTGTCTTTGGTGATAGCCCAGTTTACAGGAAGGTCCTATAAACATTCTCAGTGATAGAGTGCTTTTAACAGACACTTTTTCCATCCAGGCTTTTCTTTAAAAGGCTAAGTTAGTTGAATGAGGACAACAAAATCAGTTGAATTGTTGTTTGCCCAACACATCATTAGGAATAGAAGGGAAGTTAGGCCGTTGGTCACACTGAATTTTTTTTTTTCCCAGTCTCTGAGATGACAAATCTTAATATATTTAGTGCCTTTTGACAGGTTTGAGTCTAAAACACATCAGTAGAAATACCTCAAACCAAATCAAATTTCTCAGACTCTTAACTGGAATGGTAGTTGAAAGTCAGGGTCAGGAACTTAAAAAAAACCATGGGAATAGGGAAAGAGGGAAGTGGGTTCTACATCATCACAGCATTTTCTCCCAGTAACTTGTATGAGTTTCATTGCAGGCCCCAAGGCAAAGAATTTTCTACTCAGGCTGCATGAGGGAGCGTTGGGAGAGGCACAATGAGAAAGCAGCTACGTTGCTTAGGCGGTTGTTCTTAGAAAAGCATTGTTGGCAAACTAGCACAATAATTTTGGGAAAAAAAAAAAAAAAAAAAATCTTGCCCAGGAAGGAGAATTTTGCTGACAAGGTGTTAAGAAAAGAAATACCTGCTTTTATTTCATTCTGTTCTCTAAAGGGATTTAGCATTTTGCTGTGTAGCTCTTTCATACCAAACTAACTTTCAAAGTAAACCCAGTTCCTTTGCCAACATACTTTTTAAAGGTGCAACACAGCTCTATTTTCAGAACTCCATCTTGTTTGAAATATGTCGACTTTGTTGTTTTTTTCTGTCTTGAAGTGAGAGTTTGGGCTTTGTGATCTGTAAAAAACAGAGGTAACATGGTTGAATCCTACAGGAATCAAACATGGACAGAAGTTGCTAATGTTAGGTTGTGCATGACTTCCTCCAGGATTAGAAGAGAGATCTCTAAAAGGTGCTTTAGTACTGCTTGGGGGCTGATCTCTGTGCTCATCTCTCTGTGCCAGAGGCACAGTCAGCAGACAGCATTGCAGACCATGCTAGTGATCCAAGTGGATCACTGGCATCAGGTTTTTAAGGCACATTGTGACAGTGCTAACAAATAGTGTTATAGGATTACCAAAGTGCTTGGATTCAGCTTGTTGGTGTGTCCTTTCAGTAGGCTTGGAATGGGAATAGGAAAGAAGAAATAAGCTTTGGCCCAACTTTCTCCTGAATTGTCTGTCACTGTTCAGATACTGTCCCGCAGATGCGAGCACCTTTCTCTTGGTGTGGAGGAAAGGGTGAAGGAGAGAGGTGGTTTTTGTATTCAGCTTGTATCAGCATCGGAGCACTGGTATTTATTCCCCCATCAAGGCTCACTAAGTAGGGACGCCTCATAAGACAACATAAGTGCTGTATTTTATGACCTGAATGCAGAACCTGTATTAGTTTCAACCTGCTTCTGGTAACGTGTCTAACGCTAAATTATCTCTTTTATGTGGTTTGCGTATTACACGCTAACCTCAGAGTGCTTTCATGTGTTCAACCTTCAGGAGTTCAAGAGTTTTTCAGGAAGAGCAGCAAAATGTGTTTTTGTCAATCTCTTCAGTTTTTGGGCCAAGCTGTGTTTCTAATGGGCCATCGGAACAGCGATGACTGCCTGGAAGAGGAGGCCTAAGCAGCTTACGTGGTGCAGACCTGTGTGAGTGCTGTGCATGGCAGGTCACTACCACAGGAACGCCTTGGGGAAGAACTGTAATGACACAGGTCAAAGGCTCTAACAAGCAGACTATAATGGACTGCTAAGTAACGTTACACAGTCCTTATTTTCTTAGGCAGACATACTTCCAAGAAGGCCAATAGTACCCTGGGGTGCATAAAGAAGAGTGTGTCCAGCAGGTCAAGGGAGGTTCTCCTCCCCCTCTACCCTGCCCTAGTGAGACCATATCTGCAGTATCATGTTCAGTTCTGCTTTCCCCAGTTCAAAAGAGATGGAGAAATACTAGAGAGAGTCCAGCAGATGCTACAAGGATGATTTAGGGACTGGAACATGAGAAAAGACTGAGAGCCCTGGGGCTGTTTGATCTGGAGAAGAGAATACTGTGAGGGGATCTTATTAATGTTTACAAATATCTGAAGGGTGGGTGTCAAGTAGAAAGGGACGGTCTCTTTTCAGTTGTGCCCTGTGATAGGGCAAGGGGCAGTGGCCACAAACTTCAACACAGGAAGTTCCATCTCAACACGAGGAAAAAATTCTTTATTGTGAGAGTGACAGAGCCTGGAACAGGCTGCCTAGAGAGGTTGTGGAGTCTCCTTCTCTGGAGACTTTCAAAACCCATCTGGATATGTTCCTGTGTGGCCTGCCCTGGGTGATCCTGCTTGGGCAGGGGAGGTTGGACTCAATGATCTCTAGAGGTCCCTTCTGACCTCTACCATTCCATGATTCTAGAGATATAGATGTGAGTGTATAAATGATAGACATGGCAATGGTTTCATGCTGAGCAATGCTGTGCCACAATAGAGGACTGGACTGACAGGTCTAGTGCTGCTGGGCTCACTTCTTGAGGAGCTGTCTGAGTCTGAATCAGATTTTTAGAATAAAACTAGTGTTTTCTAAACTAGTTTTAGATGCCTTGGGAAATGTTTTAGATGAGTGGTCCCACGGCTGATTTTTGAGATAGGGTCATGGAGACTTCATGTTTGTCATGGTGACATGTGAATTTCCTGACTTTAAAACTAAGTATCTACAGCCCCTTACTTTACTTGGGCCTATAGTGGTCTTCCAGAGACTACCCATTGAAGGATGAATCGAGCAGTTACAGAGGGTTGTACATGGTGAGGCAGGAGCAAGGAAGCTGTGCTATGCTATGGTAGGACAGCGCAGTGGTTACAGCAAGGCTTGAGGAGAGAAGCAGAGGCTTGTCAGCATCCTGGGGCTGCATGCTGGGAATGCCTCTCCCAAGCTGCCCATGGCTGAAGGCCGTCACTGTGATGGATGCACAGCATGGGCTCACCAACAGTGTGTTCCTCACATTCTGTCTCCCCTTCCTCTGCACAAAATAGTGATCCAAGGAGAGAGGCAGTGGGAAGCCCCGAACATCCCTGCTTACAGCACCTGCTTTGCTCCTCCATGCCGTGAGCCCTCCCTGGAGGAAGAGGTGGGACAACTCCTTCTGTCTCTTCTTTAGTGAAATGATATCGGCATGAGTCACTTGTGGCACAATGTGGACCCTATTTCTTTGGAAACAGCAGCCAACTAGCAGCTGCACGGCTCAGCACGTCTCTGACACAGCTTCTGGAACAGGGCAGGGCACCTTTCTAACCAAAGCATTCAAGGGCAAGGCTTAAGTGTGCTCTAATTTTGCAAATGGCTCTTGCCTGAGAGCAAGATGAGGGTGGGGATGCTGCAGATCCATTTCCCTCATTCTCGGTGTCCACTTAGGGCGTGCAAACTGTTTGCTTCTGAGCCTACAGGGAAAGCTGCAGGGAGCGGTGAGCTCTCTCCTAGAGATAGTGCCTATAACACCAAGGGAGATCTTGGCTCCTTGGTCACTGGTGTCTCAGTAAGGCTTCAAGAGCTGAGGATTATTCCCAAAATTCTCCACTTGAGTCTCAGACTTTCTGTTGTCAGAAGCTGCCTTGCTTCTGCTTGAGTCGTCTTCTCTGGTCTTCATTTTAAATGTATCTCATGAGATTCTCAAATATCTCCTAGGCCAACACCTTCCTTTCCTCAGAGAGGTCTACCCTTCCCTCGAGTTGTTGGAACACACTACCCTGACATGCTGGGCAGTTAATGAACCAGCACAGCTGTGTTGAAGCATCCCAGCAATGAATACATGCTAAAATAGAAGCTGCATGCGGGAAACATGCAAACCCTTCCTGTGCCAGAGATGAAATCCAGGGAACGCTGGGCCAGATTGCTGGCTTTTCACGCCTCTCACTAATTAAATCCTAGTCTGTAGTCCACTTGTCTGCTCCGTTCAAATTGGTGGCTTCTTAAAAGCTTTATGGAGGCATTTTCATTGGGGCATCTTCCAATAACAATAGAAACCCCCATGCATCATCTTTAAGGCAGACACATGTAATGAGGATGGGTTTTGGAAGGTTGGTTTGCTACAGGCAAATGGCCCATCACAGAGTTGAAATGGCCAGCTTGTCCAGTTTTTAGCCTCTCAAAGATTTTGTTACAGTTAATCCTTTCCTGATGGTCCCTGCTCTCTGTTCCAAGTAACTTAAATGATACAGCTTAAGTCTATTTAAAAGGAGGGGTGGAGTACTTGTCTCATTCATTCCAGCAAAGAAACAAACCCAGGCCTGTAAAAAGGTTTCAAGTAAGGTTGGATGATACTCGAAATATGAAGATATTTCATTTGTTTAACAATCCAAATGTGGTGAGTGAGAGAAAGTTGTCTAGTTTTTAATCAACATTTTTGCAGTGCTGCCTGCAGAAGTGGGAGTAATAGTTACTATGTAGCCAGTTCTCATAAATTTTATCCTGGATTTTGCAGTGTGATGCTTTTGGAAAAAAGAATCTGTTATTATCTAAGAAATCCAGTTCTCATAAAAAAAAAACAAACACCCCAAACAAACCCAAAACAACAACAAAAAACAACCTCAAACAGACCAAAATGTGCTTTTAGACCTTATGCTTAGAATGGGACCCAAGTACACCCTGATGTATAACAAAACAGAAAAGCCCCCACCAAACCTTATGGTTTCTGAGTCAACCCTTGCACAGTCATGTTCCATTCTACATTTGACTTTTTTGGTGTTGGCATTTCTGCAGTTATAAGTCAATAGATGCCCTGAAGGAAAGATCTGATCTGTCTTGCCTGAGCTTGCCCTGTGGATGGCTATCGGTAATAAATATTATCCTAAGTGACTGTAGTGTAAGTAATGGCATTCCTTACCCAAAGATCACCCCCAAAAACATCACTCTCTGTTCACACTGGGGAAGAATGGTGCTACTGACTCTTGTTGCTGGTCTTGAATTCAGATACAGCTCACCTGTGCACCAAGAACCAGATAGACCAAGCAGGATCTGAGCAATCTCTGGTTTCTGATCTCTACCTCTGTTTTGCTGGTGAAGCCCACGTCTGAGGCTGTGCTCAAACCACCTTCTTCTTCCTTTCCTGTAAGGGAAGTACCTTCCAAGGAGGAAAACACGGTGCCTTCCCTTCAGTTGGCCTGGCAGCTCAGGCCAGCTGTGCACAGCTGTGCATCTTCCCAGCAGCAGAAAGTCCAAGCTCAGCCTTTCTACGCAAGGACTGATGCCTTGGGCCTGAGCCTGATCAGCAGTCACCAATATGGAGAGACATGAAGGACACCAGACCCTGTATTTAAGTCCAACCTTGGATCTGTGCTTTCATCAGTACCATTGCTCCAGCATTTAACTGGAGAGGTTTCTAGGCAGACAAAACTGCAAGGTAAGCTCAGGCACTCCCTCTGTCACTGCTCACAGAAGGAAGGTGTCACTGGTGATCCTATGAGGAAAGAATGAGTCTCCTTTTTTAGTACTCCTTTTTTTTTTTCTTTTTTCTTCTTTCTTCTTTTGTTTTTAAATATAGGTGGTAAAGGATGGGAGGACTTAGAAGTGTATTGGTTTGTATATATTTTTAACCCAGTGCTTTGTATTTTAGGCTTTCCTGTAAAATAAATCGACAGATTTCTTCAATAATAATTATGGGGAGGAGAGGGGAGAGGGCAGACTCTTCATCTGAGTTGCATAAGACTGGTTTTATGCAGGCATAAAGTTTAATTGTTGATTATCTAGGAAAGACCACAAGCTTTTGTTCAGTGATAAGAAGGGACAAAAAAAAAAAATATAGAAGGAAACCCAAACCATAAACCCATCACTGATAGTTTGTTGTTTTGGGGTTTTTTTTGTTGTTGTTGTTCCACCACAGTACAGTAGTGATTCTCAGTGGAGCAGTGTGTGGTTCTCTTATCTTGTGGTGGGAAGATAGTCATAGAATCATAGTCCTTAAGGAAAGCAGTAAACTGCCGAAGTCTTTGAGTCAGGAGATGGAAGACATGGGGTGTGATTTTCAGAATCTCTGTCCATAATCCATCCTTAAATGTTTCCATAGTGCTCTGCAGTTTGAATTCCCTTAATTGCGTGATGGATTTACAGTTTAACATTTCAGATATAATTACCTCTATTATCCAAAACAAAGGAGACACGTGCCAGTCTGAAAGAGTAAAGACATAGCCCCAAGGAAAGGGATTAGTTCATCTTGTCTCTTCCCCTCTCACATGCACATGCAGATATTTCTGCACAAATCCCTTTCCACCTCCTTGTCAGTGCATTCGCTGTCCCTTGACTTCCAGGGCTGTCCTTTCTTCATGCCTCTGGGAAGGCCTCTAGTGGTTAAAAATTCCTTTGATTAAGTTCACAGTCATCATCGTAGGCTCAGTTATCAAAAGAGATGCAGCTATTTGAACTTTGATATATGTGGCAAGAGTAAAATAAGCCATCTAACAGTGCTTTCCAAGGTTTGGAGTACTGGAAACCTACAGGCCATCAGAGCAGAGCACCAGGGCACTCAGTGAAATCACTGTACCTTGTTCATAGAGAGTAGAGTTCTTCGCATGCATGTCCACTGTGTGAGGCAGTAAATTTCATTCATTATATGATATCTTTGGAGTCCTTTCTGCATTTAGGACAGGCAGACTGTCTGCAGGATCTCCCAAACCTTGCTTATTGTCTCACTGGACATATCTCCAGAGTTGCTGTTGGGACCTGTCTACTCAAGGAATTGCCGAAAAATGTAAGCAGATCTGGATTCCAAATTTCTGTTGGCATTTAGTCATTTTTATGAAGAGTATTAATTTATTACTATTTAGTCCCAAGCTGTTTGAGCCTGCTCCCAAAGATAAACATGATGATTGCTGCCCTTTGCTACAGATGGACATCACTAGGATTGGACCACAAATAGTGAATATAATTTAAAAAAATAAATAAAAAATTGTAGGAGAGATTATGGTGTCTTGGATTGTATTAGGTACAGATTTTGGGCTTTCTTAAGTCCTTTTAAGGTGATCAGTCCTAGTACAAATGAGTGTCATTGTGACAAAGAGCAGTGAGGTGTGTTTGTGCGTCTGTGTGTGTATGTACATATGTGTGTAGACACATTGTCCAGCTTTGGGGAATGACACTGGAGAATTAGGCACATTATAGCAGGGTGGTGTCATTTTTCATATCAGCCTCATTCATCTCTCTGTGCTCTGTGCCAGGAATAAAAGGTTGTGATGATGTTCAGTGGTGCACAAGCAGCTACCTGACAGTCCTGTTATGTATACACCCGCGGATGTTACCCTGGAGACCACGTGGCAGCGAAGATAGCATGCCTGTTTGCATCCAGATGCTGAGAGTTGCTTGGAGAAGCCCATCTATCAGGTAGGTTGATTGGGAGCTCTGTCAGTGCCTGTCCCTCTCACTGCATGGCTCCTTGCTGTCTCTGCTGCTCCATTCTTGAAGCTCTTCAGAGTTACCAAAACACACTGGGACCAGAGGAGAGCTGGGGCTGCTTGGGTGCTGGTTTTTACATGCAGCCCATGCATGACTATGCCAGTCAGACAGGAGTGAGGCCACTAAATCCCTGTGGGGTTGTAGGCTTCCCTTCCTTGTGAGTAGCACTCTGCCCTGCTTACCAAGGTGGTGTCAAGAGGGCCTCCTTGACACGGCATGTGTGTCTCCAAGTGGGATTCATCCCACTGAATGTGGACATATCAACGCCTACACCTCAGCTGTCTAGACACCCCTTCTAACAAGCAGAGAGCAAGAGGTGTGTCTAGGGGCTGAGTCACCTTACCCTGACAGCCCAAACAAGTCTGGCTAATCTTTTTTAAAAATATGCCTGTTTTTCTCCAGCAGCTATGACAGGAGCCCACAGTGCTCAGGTCGGATGGAGATGCCTCCACTGTAAGGCAAGTTCAATCCCTCTTCCTATTCTTGTGTTGACTGTGGCAATGTAAGCATTAACAGATAAGAAAGAAAGCTGATTTGTTCTGTCCTTGTCCATGTCTTTCAGGTCTTCTGCTGTCTCTGGGGATGAGAAGGAAACAGCCAGTTAGTAGCCAGTGCCCCATCTTGCATTTTTGTATCTCCCTATTCACCTTATAATGAACTACACACCTGGAGCTGTGCCTCAATGGTCAGCGCAATCAGCTGGGCACAATGCTGAGCAATGACTATCTTTCTTCTTTCTAGGATGTCAGACTCTGCTGAGATCCACCATCAGTTACTTACGAAGTCTCCGAATCTCCTGGTATCTCCTTTGCCCAAGCATGAGACATCCCACTGTTGTGCTGGGGCCCCACGGTGAAGAAAAGCCCACAACAACAGGCTTCCGTCACAGAGGAGAATTTTCAAGTGATTTCCAAGTGTGTGGCCAGGGGCCTGCTAGCTGTTCTACAGCTCTGTGCTTCTTTCAGACCCTGGTGACAAATACAGGCATTCAGCAGAGGATCTACCAGGCAGTCCATCACAGCAGTGGAGTATAGAACAGGGGGTAGATGTAAGAATTCTACAGGGTGAGGAGCTGGCCTTAGTGACTATGGTTGCACACATCTGAAACCTGCCCACTGCCTATGATGTTAAGCCAATTTCTGAGCTTTTCTTCACTGTGGTGTGCTCTTTCTGGCCATCATATCTGTATAAAGTTTAAGCCTTTGACACTCCTAACTTTTCTTCCCTTGACACTCCTAACTTTTCTTCCTTTGACACTCCTAGCTAAGTCTTGCAAGCTTACATTTGTTGTTGCTGTTGTTGTCAAGTAACCAATAGTAAATAATATTTTGGTCAAGGCTCTTAAAATGGGTAGCTGAACCTCAAAGCATTTCTGAGTTGTTTGTACCATGAGTACCATTGCCCCTTAATTGTGATTAGGGGAAGCATGGTGCTGACAAGATATCTTAAAGTGAGACAAAAAATAAAAATTTGTGCTGTATTTTATTTAGGGGAATGGCACATTCTCTGACAGAAATCCTGCACACCTGGATGTAGGGAAATGAAGCAAAGTCTGAATAGACTAAAGCAACTAAATTATTAATCTAGAAAAATGTGTTTAGGAAAGGAGATTTTTACCTTGTGCCCCTTGTTCCAGGCTAGAGTTTAACAAGAGTCTTCCTTCTAGAGACACGGGGTTCCTGTAAGTGGCAGAATATAAAATATTGCAGGGAAGGAAAACCCAGCCCTTGAATTCCAAAAATACCGTCTCCTTTCAAAGTAAGATTTATATGCAAGGAGACAATCTCTCTGACAGAGTTTTTCCTGTTGCTTGGAGTCCACTCACTGGAAACAAGCACACGATTTAAAAAGATACTGGAAGAACAACTTGGACACAGAGAAAGGAATGACTTGGAGTCTTAAAAAACAGACAAGCTTTTCAGTAGCTTGTAGCTTGGAATGAGAAGCTAAAAGTCATGTAAGGCCAGTAAAGTTTGAGGCATTCTTGTTACCTAAAAAATAACCCTTCTTGGCTTTTCTCACTAGTATCTCTGCTCAAGGATTAAGTTAACAGTTTTGTGGGGAAGCTCAATGCAAATCTGCAGCTGTGGTGGTGAGTTTTCTTGAATGTGGAAAGGGTCAGGATGAGTGAGTGGTTAGGTTATTTCAGGGCTGGTGTTCCTGAGCCCTCTTTGTCTGGGATCCAGACAAGCCTTCCTGTTGAGAAACACTGGCCTACTTCTTCGGTGCAAGATAAACAACATACCAGCTCCTACTCTAGCAGGACAGTGGAAGTAGTGAGCTATTTCCATTTAATGTTACAAGAATACCTTCTGGAGGTATCTAAGCAGAAGTAGCACAGTTTCTCTCTCTCTTTCTCCCCCCTCCTCTCTCTCTCTCCCTGTCATTCCTTGGTTTTATTAAGACAGTTCTTGCAAACTTTTGGGAGATGATGTGGGGGCTTCTTGCAAGGAAAAAGTTTGGTTTTGCTCTCAGACTGTGGCTCCTGAGGATTAAGTATGCCCTGATCAAAGCTGAAGATATGTCCATGTGAGAACCTCTGCACCTGTGGGGTGGAAACAGTGAGCACCACCAGCTGTATTCAGGGATACACAGGTTCATCAACAGGGTGAGCAGAAAGTATGTGGGAATACTTAATAACATTCCCTAACACACACACACCAAAACAAACAAACAAACCCCTAAAAACCCCCAAACCAAAACAACCACCCCAAACTCCCCAAATAATAAAAAAAACCCAACAAATCAACCCCACAACATAAAACAATAACCTAACAAAACCCAATAACCCAACAAAACAAAGTAAATAGAGACATATGTGCTTCGTTTAAATCAAACAAGCCCAGGTAAATATCTCTGGAATGGAAAAGATCAAGGACTTGTTTGTCGTGTAACGTGGCACCACAGCAATGCATGGAAATGACTTTGCTGCCTTGGTAAGGATTTAAGCTGTGCTCTGATAAGCACTTTCTTTGCTGTGTCCCTTAGGAGGCACTGTCTAGGACATGGGGAAAGGGATACAGAAGATGTTTTGTGACACTTTTGAAACTGGTAGTTTGTGGCTTTAAGTTGGGCTGCTTTTTGCAACTTGGTCCAAGTTTTCTTGGGGTTCCTTAAGAAACCCCCAAATCCCATAGTACTGGCTACTACAATAATTCTCCCTCTCTTTCACGGCAGATACCCTGCGTGGAGGCAAAAGCAGACAGACACACTGCCTTCAATAGTATCTGGGTTTATTCTTTGTTTTGGATTGTCTTCTTTATGGTAATTGGATGGGTTGGTACTTTCATCTCTAGCCCCTTATACACCCTTGTGACGGTTTAAAGCAGTCAACAAACTGCCTGTATAAGAACATGTGTGTACATAGAGCCCATATATTCTAGTGATGACTATACAGGCTATTACATATACCCTTAATAATTGTATCACTTGTCTAGTTTTCTGTGTATGAAAAGCATAGAGGTACTTATCAACAGATATAAATGCATACTAAAATGCTATGATGTGGTTGAAGGGGTCTTACCAGGAGATGTGTGGGAAGTACTCCTTGTTATGGCTGTACCAACCTTGACTAGCCCAACTGTGATGAACTCAAGCTGAAGAAACCTTTGTACCAGACAGTATTTTCCAGTTAATTATATATATTTGTACATCTGGGCGTGTATGTGTGGACAAATGAGATCATCCATTCCTTTGAGACTTTTTTTCTATCCTATCCAGAACAGTTTTCCTCTCCCTAGCTCCTTTCCAGGAGCTCAGCAACAACAATAGAGCCAAGAGCCTTCTCTCTCATCTGATGTCTGCAGTCCAGTGTCTTCTCCAGAGTGTGGGCTCTAGGCACTCCAGTGGTGTCCACTCCAAGGACTGGTCCAGCTTGTGTCTGCTGCATTTCCAAGCTCAGATAACATGGAATGTTTCCAGGCCAGCCTGGCTGCTGGCCAGGTTCTTGCCAGAACCAGGAAACAGGAAAACAAGTGGGTTTTTTGTTTATCTTTCTTATGTATCTGAATATGAGAGAAACATGACAAAGGAAAACTCTAGGTTTTGATCCATATGGTATCCCTTAGTGGTGTGCATTCAAGGGTCTAGCTCACCTTCAATTCAGATTTGTTCTATAGGTGTATTTGAAAACTTTTAGTACTTGATTAGAAGTTTTGGGCTTAGTTTTGGTTGCTTTTTATAGAGGTGGGTAGGTTTGTGTAGGGTTTTTGTTTTGGTTTGGTTTTGAATGGCATTATTATTTTTTCCTTCCCGTGTTTTCTTGGATCAAAAGGTTCACTGAGATGCCAAACTATGGCTGGCTACAGCTTCAGTACATCTTGTAACAATGCAGGCCATGACATGCCAGAGTGATGGAGCGTGGTATGTACAGTCCAGGAAAGATGTGACAGATTAACACTGCTGATAATATTTGCCGCTCCGGATCTTCTACTAAAATCCCCTTCTTTCAGGTAGTTTAACTCTTGAGACACTGATACAGTGAGTACGCAAAGAAAACGGATGCCTGCTGACAACCACACCAGTGGTGGGCAGTTGGAGTATTCTGTGCTCCATCAGAACAGTAGTTCTTCATTGTAGAGCTGGGCAACCATAGAAATGTGGCTTTCTCTTAACTAGCAAGGGAACCACAATTTCTACTTAATTTCTGTGTAATTTCTGGCTGGAGTCTGCATCTGGCTCCCTGCTTCTATGAGAAGCATTAGGAATACTGAGCAGCACCCACCATGATATGCTCCTCGATGGCATAAGGTGTGATAGCTCCAAAATATATTCTACCTCTCTAGGTTGGAAAGGTCTTGTTGCAAAGGGGAGGGTTGTAGGAGTATGAGGAAATACTGTGGGGAAAAAAACAACCTTTTTCTTCCTTGTCCCATTCATCTTCTCCCACTTTCCCCACCGAGAAAGCACAAAGTGTTGTGCAACACCTGCAAAACTTCCATAGCATAGGCCAGGCTTTGCAAAGGTACTCTAGTTCTGTCTTGGTTTTGGGGAATATAAGCAGGTTAAATTTATAGTTTTGCTTTGAGTAAGGTGCTTATGAACCAGTGAGAGTCTGATCTACAGGACAGCCCACAAGGGAAGGAGGCAAACCTGGATGATGGGATCATTCTTTCTTAACCTGAAGCAAGAGGGATGTGCAGGATGAATAGGTATTGTTTCTGAGTGTAATGCACCTTTTCAAAGGAAGCTGAACTCTCATCTGATCACGTCTTAACCTTGTGGGAGACAATGAAAGTTGATTGCTGTACTCAACAGATTTATGATTTCCTTTGCAGTCTCTCTCTTTCTCGAAGTTTTACAACATCTGCCTGGATGAAAGAGACTGTAGAGATGGTTTGACTGTCAGGATTGCTCACCTGCCCCAGAGGGATTGTCTGGAGGACTCAGGAGCTTCCTCCCACTTACCTAAGCAGTAGCAGGACTCTTTTGGTGACGATCCATTCCAGTTTTTACAACAGGGAGGTATAAGCAGTTTCCAAAATTTGAAGAGGAAATGCACATACAGCTCTCCCTTCATTACAGTAAGTAGTAGGAGGAAAGAAAGAAAAGTCCTGCAATGATCATTATTGAGTTGAAAAGAAAAATCTCCAGGATGCCCTAGCCACTGGGATTAGAAAGAGAGTGATTTTCCAGCTAGCACTGGACAGGTTCAGGGCAGGGTCTGGGATGAATCCTGGCTTTGGGATAGAAGCCCTGTTCTGATTGTAAATGATTTATCAGAAACACACTCTGCAACAACTACAGCAAGAAATTCTGGTCTTGCTAAAGTCCTAAGTGGAACTTGATGAATTTTGCTTGGGAGGATCCAGAGATGGAAAAGAAAGGACAGATCACCAGAAGCAGTCTGAATTCAAATAGTTGCGTTTTTCTGAAAACCAAACCAAAAAACCAACAACAAACAAACAAACAAAAAAAAAAAAACCAAAACAAACCAAACAAAAAAAACCCTCAAACAAACAAAAACACCACCACAACCAATCAAATGAGTAGACAAGAAACTCTTGCTGGTTTATCCTTTTTCTTTACTTCTTCAATAGAGTCACTGGTATAAGGAAGCTAGAGCCCTGTTTATTATTTGAAAGTGTTTGCTAATGTATATATGTATTCTTATCCTGAAACAGAACCTCCACATTAGGTCCTAGCCCTTTCAGTTTTGCTTTTTGATGATCTAAATCTACTCATTTCTATGGCACTGGCAATGGACTACACCTAGTCCATTCACCCTTGCACCTATGCTGGAGAGCAAAGTTATTGCATAGATTTACTGTACCTTATCTCTTCTGCTGTACCCAGACACATGTATGCCCTCAGCCTGCAGCCCTCCAAGGGCAGCCTGTGCCATGTTCAGCATGGACTGAGCTGCCTCCCTTGATCCCAGAACAAGAGCTGGAAAAAGGGAAGTTACCTTATTGTAAGTGGTGTGCTCAAAAATTACACCCTAGCTTACCTTGCGGTAACTTGCTCATGTAGTCATGGCCTTAAGGTTTTTCCTTAGTATCCATGGCCACAACATCTAAGCATTTTATGGTTCAGCATACACTAAACATTAATTTCAAATTATTGAGAATATTTCCATGACTCAACAACTTTCTAATGACTGTGTACCTTGTTAAAGTCTTGCAGCTCTTTAATAACAAAGTTTTCCCTGATCCCTTGGCATTTAAACAGCCTCTATAACTGAAATGAAATGCATAGCTGAAGTGTTTTTTTAGGACACTCGATTTAAAGTGAGCCTAAAGCAGAAAGGACTCTTTGAACATCTCCAGAATGGACAATCCCAGAGCTGTCCGTATACAGTCTGAATTAATTATTCCCTTCATGGAAATTGTACAAGATGTCCCTCAGGCTCTTTTTGCCTGCCTTGCTGCCCTTTTGTGATAATCCCTTGCTATCCTCTGGGCTTTCTGTGGTCCTAAACTTAACATATAAAGCTATTTTTATCTAGGGGCTAGGGTGTGAATAAATGCAGAGAATGTCTCTCAACATGACTTTGTGTTTGTCAGCCTTCCTTTTACTTGATTAGAAGTGCTCAAACTTTTTTGCAAGCTGCCTTTGAGCATCCTCTGGTGAAATAGCTGCAGTTAAGAAGGATTTCTTCTCCCGTGGGTCACACGAGGGAGCAATTAGCCAGGAGCAAAAGGGAAGCTTGGAGGCAGACCAGAGGCTTAAGAGGGGGAGACCATGATCTCTATTCTTTAGTGCACAACGGCTACATGAAATGACCTTGGACAAGTCTCCTTGCCACTCTTGGGTAACATAGGTATGATGCAGGCATTCATCCTGCAGCACTGCCAGAGCTGCACTGTATGCCTTTGCTGGGCTCAGCTTAACTCATTTAGTTTGGGGTTTCAACAGCACCCTAGGGAGTTGGGTTCCCAACCCTCCATTAATTTTAAATGGGGACATAGGTGCCTCTAGGGTTCTTGAAAAAATCCAGCTCTTAATGTTTTATAGAAAGGGTATAATGTACCAGGAGAAAAAAAAAAAAAAAGAAAGGATTTTGTTCATATCATTAGTTGTGATGAGTCCTTAGGATGGAGGCAATTCATTGAAGCATTGCAAAGTTCCCCTGCAACAAGCCCCACAACCGCTTATCTTTAATGACCATCAGTGGAGAGAGCACACAGCACAACTGCTTTGTACCAAAATGCCAGTTCAGTCAGCTAGTAGCTAGCAGCATGTTACCTGCTCTGCAAGAGCCTTGCTGAATCCCTCCTGGCAGCAGGGCCACTTCTGAGAATTTAAAAACGGTGCAACTCCAGTTGTTTCATCCTTTAAACATCGGTTGAGAAATACCTTCTGCTGGGCTTAAAAAAACCCAAACCCAAAACCACCCAATCACTGTACCCAACTTGCGACCCAGCTGTGGCAGGGCTGCTGTTTGGGGTCAGCCAGATGTGTGTCTTGGACATTGCCAGTTGTGCTCCAGCTGTGCTGGAGATCAACTGGCAGGTTTGCTAGCTCAGGTACGTCTGGTCTCGCTACTGTTTCGTACCTGCCAGGCCCAAAGCTTGCACAGGGCTACTACAGAGACCCACCACAAACTAGACTGGGATAAAGGCTAGCTGAGATAAAGGCTTAGCTAATGTCAGCTTGCTTGTGAAAGGGATGAAACACCTACAAGTGCTGGACACCCATAGCACTGGACAGGACCATAAATGCATTCAGTGGGCTCTGCTGTGACAGAGAAACGGTGGTCTTGGATGTTCTGGGCCCACAAGAGCTGTGTTCGGTCAGTTTGGGTCACAGGTAACATGACCAGCATTCTGTCAGGCCATCATCCTTCTTATTTCAATGTAAACACTTCCCACCTGTCCCAAATATGCGTGCCATTCTCCAAGACTTTCCAGCATTGCTTACATTTGCAGAACTTTATTCCCTGCTCCCGCTCCCTGTGCCGCATCTGTTCCCATCACAGCTGTGGCCACTCTGTTCTGTCTGGCTGACACCCCAGCCCCCCCCTTCCCCTCCAAACTGCCTCCCCCTCCAAGATCAAAATACTCTGTTTTTATTTATTTACCCTGCAGCTGTCAGTGTTGTGTCTGGGTCAGGGCACTGCAGCGTGGAGGGACACGCGATACGTGGAAAATCCTTAAAACTGCCAGTCCTGACAGTAACCAACATACACACCATCAACAAATACATCTCTTGGCCCTTCGCTCCTTTGGAAACAACAGGCCTAGGTGATGGAAGAAATGACATTGGTGGAGGCTGGGACAGACATCCTGGCCTGAGCCAGCACCATGTTTGCACGTGGCCTGGGAGGAGAGGCAGGGCTGAAGATCAGGGCTATCCCAGGGCTGACCACCCCAAAGTTTTTCAACGCTGCACAGAAATGCGCAAGGCAGAGATGTGTCTGTGAGACATCAGGCAACGGCTCTGCTGTCTCTGTGCCCCCCACGCTGCTTGTTAAGATGAAGGGAAACACTGGGAGTGTCACAAAGTGGAAGATGTTGAGGAACTGGAAGCATCGGGGATGGCGCATAGTGGCAAAGAAAGGCAGAGCCAGGAAGAAGTCTGATTTTCTTCCATTTCTCTCCTTATTTTAAGCTTAGTATCCAGACACCAGCTTTGGTGGAGGTGAGGTCTCAGCCCTCTTCAGCCACAGCATCCTATAAAGAGAGGCTGGTACATGGACTGGCCAGTGGACCTCTCATTCCTACATCAGTGCAAACCTTGCTCTGGTGTAAAGATAGAAGTCTTTACCTGAGTAAAGCAATGAGTATGATTACGATTTGTGGTTGGAGAGAAATAGGAAGAGCTTTTAAGTAGTCAGTGCCTAGAAAATACGTGCTCGCTGCTGACCGTTGTTGATTGATACAACGCATTTTCTGTGTTTTCAGGAGGACTTGAACAGTGTCTGGATGAATATACTTGGTCAAAATTCCCTGCTGTGCAGTGATACAGAACTGCAGAGGCTCTTTCTCACATTGCCCACCCCATGCTGGGCCCAGCAGCCGCAAGCGAGGCCCTGTTGTATAGTCACTTGTGCTTCTTCATGGAAGAGACCTGCTGGTTGACGGGCAGGATGCTCTGGGTGTGTGACATAGAGTTGCCCTGTATGCAGAGCAATGAGTTCAAATTGTCCATCCCACCTGTAAGGGGGTATTCAGAGCTTCTGCTCTTTTTAATCAACCTTTTGTCTCTGCTCAGATGCTCAAGGGAGCTAAGTTAACATTTCAGCAAACTCCAGATGCTATTTGGTACCCAGCACCCTGCTGCACTGCACACACAACATTTAGTTGGTTGCTTTGGGAGGCTGTTGTGGCCACATGGCCATTGGGAGCCAGGGATGGATTGACTGGCTCAGGGCTACTGTGTGCCAGCAGCAATGGGTTTTTTTCAGTATTCTAGACCTTGTTTTTTAGGCAATCACTTTGTGTTTTCTACCCCACACAAACACAAATGTCTTCTAAAAAAGAGCTCTAATCTGGATGCTGTGAGTTTGCCTAAAGACACTCACCCCCATTACGGCTACACCACTAAACCTGGCTGTGGTTTCCTGAATGCAAAGAGCTGGGTGCAGCTGAAGGCAGCGTTCCCCTGCCAACCCGGGTGTTCACTGCTGCCAGCAGCTGTGATTCAGGCTGAGGTAGGATGCACACCACAGCAACTGGGTGTGTGGCTGGAAAACAGGTCTTCTACAGCTGCCAATCACTGCCCCAGGCAGTGCTCAGGGCCACAAGAACTGCTCTTCCCTCAGTCCCTTCTCAGGGTGTGGGAGAAAGGGGCATCACTCTCCCCTCTTTAGCTCCAGGATGACATTAAGAAAGGCTGGTATGGAGAAAGGAATTTCCACACACCCCCCCCTTCTTCTTCCCTAAGAATAGCCAGTTTGTAGGATCCATCAAAAATCAGAACAGCAAGTAAACCAAACCCCAGCTGAGGAAGGAGCCAGCAGCAACATTGCAAACGGGTCACAGGTGCTCTTGGTCAGCTTCCTACCTGCTCAGCACGACCCGCCTTTTTACTGGAACCATCCCAAGCGCTGCAAGGCAACTAGTGGGTACCTAGCTAGAACCTCTTCCTTGGACCTCCAGAAAAATGTGGGTTTGGCATGCAGACTTCTGGGAGGGGGGATGGAGGTGTGTGGGCAGGCTGCAGGATGTCTAGAGTCTGGTATTTCATGTGGGAATAGGATGGGAAGCCTGAATTAAAGGCTGTTTTCAATAGGGATATGCTGGCTCTAGGCACTAAACTTGCTTTGTGATAGTCAAGTAGGGTTGTCAAGCACAGGAACAGGCTGCCCAGGGTGGAGTTACCATCCCTGGATGTATTTAAAGGACTTAAGAATGTGGTTCTGATGGACATGATTTAGTGGTGACCTGGCAGTGCTGTGTTAACAGTTGGACTTGATGATATTGAAAGTCTCTTCCAATCAAAATGATCTTATGATTCTAACTGAATTGTCACATTGCTATCCCTTCAGTCAGGGAAGGGATATGTAGGACCCTGAAGGCTGCAGAAGGCACTAGGAGGACAGAGCATGTGTCACACCCTTATTGCCATGCATCCCTCAATCTCCACAGCTAATGCAGCTCATTCAGAATCACAGCCCAGACCACAACCTCCCTCCTTGTAGCTCTACCTTTGTCCTCCCAACTTGCAGGACTCACCTCCTTGCGTTGCTGCATCTTCTGCCAGTTGCAGCCCCACATTTTAGGCAGTGAGAAGAAGCAAGACATGCAGATGATAAGAGGTGAGAAAGAGGACATGACTTTTTCCTGGTGATTCACCTCCTTTCCCACCTAGTGTTGGATTCTTTCTGAAAGGCATCCTTTGAGAGGCATTACCGCTCCTAGAAGGCACAGAAGGTTGTGACCTACATTGATATTTACCTGTCTGTAGTGTATCGAAGTGATTGTAACAGCTACCATCAGCCTAGCAGGCTAAGCAGAGATAGATTGTCTGGAACTACAGGTTCACATCCTAGCAGTAACGTCCTTCAGATGCAACTAAACTTGTAGTTAGCAGCTTGCTCGGTGTTTGGAGATTGACATTAATAACATGTTATGCAAAAGTATCTCTTCCGGGACAGAATCTTATTCCTCCTAGGGCAGCACATGCAGTTATTGCTTGTCTTCCACCCCAGAAGTGGCCACATGTCTGATTCTGACTACGTATGCAGCAGCTTGTGAAACATGCCAAGACTTTCCAGCGTGCAAGGCATTAGAGAAATGTAAGACAGGATCTGAGCTATGACAAGCAGAGTTCATGGCATCATATTCCATCGTGCAGCAGGGGAAATAGGGATGCAAAATATGTTCTTCAACTGAATAAGCCATTCGGACAAAATAAGGACTGAGGTGAACTTTAGTCTCCAAATTTAAATGAAAATGGGATCGCAAGCCTTCTAGCATTGGTGTGTCACAGTTACCTCATGAAAATACCACACCTTCATCAACACTAGCTCTTTTCTAGTGTAGGAGTTTAATTTATAGTTCCAGTTGATGAAAAACACCCAAAGATTGGGGCAGAGCAAACAGGAAATCTGGTAGCTTGACTATGGCAGAGTGAGTCATTTCAATACTCTGCATTGTAGAACCTCAGCCCCCAGTGATTACTTTTCATTTTTCTTTTGATCTCATGGGACTTTTTATTTTTTGGACCTGCTCTGTGAGAAAGCATTTCCGATGTGAACGTTTTCTTAGGTCATCTTGCTGCCTCATGATTTGTGGTTAACACGGTGCTGGAGAAACCCAGCAAAAACCCCTCTGGTTAGCCCAGCCTAACCTAATCTCATCCAGCTGCAGCCTCCTGAGCACCAAATTGCAACAGCTAAAGATTTTTCAGGCCAAGTAGCTCTTCATTACATCATCAGCATCTCCACTTGGAGCAAAGGGAAGGGGGGAGCCCCAGCAATGGGTGGATGGTGAGTTTGGACTCAGATTGCATCCATGGGGCAGGGATCATGATTGCAAAGCACGGCAAGTATCGATCTCTGCTCTTCAACAGGAATTGAAGTAGTGTAAGCCAGGGAAACCGAACTCTCCATCCCTTGCTGGTTACAGTGGTGAGTCTGTGGAGCCTTATGCTTGCAGATAGTGTTCAGCAGCATGTATCTGCAATCTGTGCTTCTCTTTGCCACGGGGAAGCCCTGGTGGGTGCAACGTTGGCTGTGTGGAAGAACATGGAGAGGGTGATGGCTCTCTGTACTCTGTAGGATGGATGAGATTTTTGAAACCATGCAGGTAGCAGCCCTGGCCCTCACCAGGGGTTCAGCTTGCACAGACTGGAGCTACCATCAGACTAGACAGCGTAGGTAGCGCTGGATGTGCAGACAAGACAGCTGGCTTCTTGTGTAGCGGTAACCCAAGAGTTCACCCAGCTTCTCAGGAAGGATTTGCTGAGCTCTCTGTTATGTGGCTGTGTGGCTAGACAGTTCAAAGCTGCCTTGGCTACGCGTGCATCAGCTGTGCTCAATGCCTAGAGTTGCTTGGGGAGGTTTGTTTGATTGTCAAAACATTTTGGTGTCAAGGGCCTCTCCACAACCTCTGGTGTGATATGATCCCTGATTAATAGACTGTGCTTGACTGTTTGGGAGCCCATCCCAGTGCTATTTAGACCTACAGAGAGAAAGGGTAAGATACCAGTGTGTCAAAACGATAGCTGATGTGATGGTACCTGCTGGGGTTAGCAGGGTGCTGGGTATGCAAGGGCTGAAGTAGCGAGTATGTATCAGAGCATATTCAGATGCTGTGGCAAGTGATTGAGCTGAAGACAGCAAAGCTCAGACCTGCCTGTCCCACCAGGGTCTGCTGCTCTTAAAGATGACCAGAGTGACTGTTTCTTGTTTTGGGGTGGGGTTTGAGGGGGCTTCCCTCTGCTTTAGTTCTCTTAGATCCTTGGTCTGTGCTTGCCAGCAGCTTGGCCACAGGCTTAGGTCCCCACTGCTCGACCATGGCACGGTGAGCAAAGTTCAGTTGTTGGCATGCTGGGGTTGGGCACATTTCCACTGCTCATGTGCACACTGGAGGAGGAGCTTGTGGTGGAGCAAAACCTGGTTCCACACTCAGTTCCTGAGGGAGGAACAGCTGTGCCATGTGCAGCCTATATGAGTAGCAAATGGTAGAACCTGGCAGGTCTTGGGGCTCTTGTGCTCTCTCCTCCCCATTATCTGGAGTTGTGAAGAAGCACAGACACAGGCAACTTTTGAGAGTGCCTGGCTCCATAACTAACCTGGCAATCTCCCTGCTGGTCCCCACTCCCCACTTACTGGGATATCGCTGCCATCAGCATCCCCAGCGACTGGCAGCAGCAGCAGGTGACTCACATGGCCTGGCCCTCCCCTGCAATGAATTCTGTTATCAAGCTGATGATCTGCTGGTAATTTTGCTCCAGCTAGGTGCTGTAGACCTGCTCTCATGCATCCTGCTCTCCCTGTAGGCAGAAAGCTTCCCCCCAAATTACTCCACCCTTGCTTGATGTACCCACAGCTCCTGGCCACTCTCCAGCACATTGTCTGTTTTGGAAACCAAAAGCCTCTGCCCTAGTACCTAATTTCAGGAATTAGGCTCTGGAGGCCAGTGAGGTGCCATGGAAAGATGCAGGCAAGTATTTTGATGAGGTTGCAATGCTGAGGCCATTTCTCCTTAAGACAGGGAGGTGATGTCCATGCTGCCCTGCTAAGTACAGGCCTTATAGTTAATGTTGAGCAGCTTTTCCCTAAAAGCTCCTTCCTGACCCCATTATGCACAGGAAAAGGGCATGGCACATGATGGAACAGCAGTGGACCTTTAAAGCAGCTCCAAGGCACAGACTGCAAGCTGTGAAATGCAGATGTGTATTGCTGCACTAGTAACAGACACAGGACATATCTTCATTGTGCTGTCTTCTCTGTTCCTCCTGTCATTCATTTACCTTCATCTTCTTCATCCACTCTCCCTCCTCTCATCTCTCCTTCATGATGATAACACGATACAGGGGCTTGGTTTGAAGAGGATGCTATGCTACAGGGCCAGGCTGAGAACTCATCAGTTCCTTTCATGCAGGACCCTGAACTGTCAATCTAGCCTGATTAGGCACGGTAGAGGTGCAGAGAGATGCTGTAATCACTGATTTCCCTGGTCTGACTTTGAGGTTTGGGGTCTGTGAAAAAAATGCCAAGCATTCTTGTATAGCTCCTACTGTACAGTCAATAACAGTTAAGAAAAAAAGATTAAGAAATGAAATGGCTTTGTTGTTTCTCCTGATTCCTGGAAGGAGCTCTGTGTTGAGCACCTGGATGATTTACCAATTTGGAGGAGTGGGCCCCCTTCATGTCCTTGGAAAGGAAAGCTAGATCATCTCTGCTGGCATGGAGTGAAAAGGGAGGTGAACGATGCTGAAGGTAGAAAGCTGTGCCACCAGCCCTGAAGTCTGCAGTGCCACTTCCAGTGGCATGGTGGGAATCTTGCAGGAAGGCTTTCTGCAGGAAGCAGGCAGAGACTTCTCTGATCCCAGATGAATGGTGTCCCTTATCCATAGGGATATCAAAGCTATTGGCTAAGCTGAAGTGTCTGACTGACGTCATAAGAGTATAAGAGTTTGTTTAGGAGCTTCTGGGGTTTATCTTAGCTGGGACTGTGAGACTCCTTGAAGACATGTTTCCATTTCACAGCTACTAGTAACACAGGGAAGCAAATAAATATCCTTTTCATATATGAATCCACATACCAGGAGTAAAGTTAAGGATGATGTGAATTATGTCTTCTTGTATATCCCCTTCCTGTGGACCTCTTTGCTTTAATTTATATTATCATTTATTGCATTGTCCCACCTTGCCAGGGAGGCTGATGAAAGTTTAGCCACTGACTTCATGAACAGGACTTCAACCAATGTCTGCGATCAGTGATGAAATGAAATCCACAGCTTGAAATCATCCAGCGTATCTGATCAAACACAAACATCCTCTGTGCTGGAAAATAAGTGAGTGTTGGAGCCAGCTAGCCTGCTTCAGAGGTTTGTAATAGATTGATGAGCTGAGAACAAGCTGCCACCCTCCGCCCCCATCATCAGTGACTTTCCAGCCTGGGGAAGGGGACACTGAGGCTAGAGGTGAAAGATACACTTTCTAATAAGTGTTATAGTGGGAGGTGAGAAATATGAGCTCTCAGAGGAGGAGAAGGAAAAAAAGGCAGGCACTCTGCTCTGTTAAGCAGGATACAGTTTAGACAGAGCAACTGCTTGACAGGCTTCTGGCATGAGGGTCAGGGCAGGAGCAGCCCTGTGCTTGCAGCACCTGTTATTGAATGCTACCCGCAGGTAGCAGGGCAGCACAGACCATGCTTTCTGGCTGATACAGTCTTTTTCCAGTCATGGGTGAAGGTAAGAGGCCTGCGAGACAGGAGAGCAGATGAAACAGCTGATGAGGTCTGCCCTCCGTGAGATGTAGTAACACCAGCAACAACACGGAAGGGCTCACATCCAAGTAGCTTTCCGGGGTTAAAGCTAAAAATAAAGTCTGACTTTGAGTTCCAGTATCACCATTCAGTGTTTTGGTTTTTTTTAATTGTGAAATTCATGTTATTTGCCCATTCCTTTCCCCCCACCATAGCATGCTAGCTCCAGAAGCACAGCAGAAGGTTCAGGCTTCAGAGTAACTGTGGTACAGAGTACTGAGGCTGCGGTTCAGCTGGGGAACAGTTATTTATTAAGCTGGGGCCAGTTAGCCACTTGCAGTTTTCTCTGTCCCCATCTTAGTGTTCATTAAGATCAAAGTGAATTTTCTGAATTTCTAGTTCCCAGGTTAGCAAAGGGAAAGTTTGAAAGGGTGAAGCATGTGTTGTCTGAAAGTGAGGAAACCAGAAACCTTTTTAAACTGATGATTTTAAGTACACATTATTTGTGATTGTTCAATATATTATTTTTTTTTAATAACTGAGGCAAACCATACTTCAGACAGGCTTTGTGATACCAGGTATTTTATAAATGATGAGTTAATGCTACAGATTTTACAGCCAACAGGGCTGAGACTCTGGGGTGAGCTGGGTGCTTAGTGAGTGAGTGATTTTTGAATTCGGTGACACTCGTGTGCCATGTGCTTAAATAGTAGAGCACTGTGCTGGTGGACAGACAGCTGGCAGGAGAAGCTGCTACCGAATGCAGACCCAGGGGGAGCCCACTAGACCTGCAACCTGACCACTCTGCATTTCAGCCTGTCTTCCAATATGCCCTCTATCAGTGCACGCTGGAGATCCACAGCTGTAAGGCCTCTTCACATTTAGAGTGAGAAGAAGGCACCCAAGGGACAGAACCGCATCTGCCACCTTTATACAGAAACACATAAAACCCCTCTGCTCACCCTTCAGCAGGAAGCAATGTAGGACAGTGTGGCTTTACTTCCATGGTGCTGAATTAACTCCATCAGCTGGCTGTACCTAGGGCAAAATTTCTGGAAGGTGTCTGAAGCTTCTGTACAAGCGTCTGGTTGGACTCCGGTACGGTGGGAACCAGGCACCTTTCCCACTCCCTTGGACCAGTCTTTGGAAGCACATCCCAGTGAGATGAAAAGAGCATCATGGCTGAAGCCCAACTTTTAGAAAGAGGCATGGAAGCACTGCTGGCTCTACTAAAGCACTGCCCCATCAGCTCCTTTGCAAGGAAATGCAGATGAAATTTATTTTAAAGACAATTCTAGTTTAAAAAAAAAAAATAGACATAAAGGAAGTGGTTGAGGACATATTTTGCTGTGCACTAATGAACTGTAAAGGGAAGAGAGCCTAAATTTTTCAGGTGTTTTGAAAGCCGTCCTGCAAGAGCATTTCATAGAAATCTCTTTGATTTCTAGGTTGCTTCCTATGTGTTGGTGCTAAACCAGAAGCTCCTTGAGCTGAGGATCTTTCCTTCTCCCCTTCCCCATATCACACACTGCCTTCTAACCACTGACAGTGGGTAAAAATATTCATGTTTCAGTCCAGTATGTTTATGCACGTTTCACACTGGAGGGTTTTTTCCATTCCCCTGGGGTTGGGCAGGCCACGATTATCACTCTAATAGAGTTAATTAAGAGCCTTGAGGCTCTGACGTTTTGTTTTCTTTGGGACCAGACCTACGGCTTGGGCCTCTGAGCTACCTGCTCTGCCCCAACTCTTTCCCTGAAAGAACAGCCAGGCAAAATCCAGCAACTGGCTCTGCAGGAGCCGTGTGCACACTGCTGCTTTAACGTGTGTTAGTGGAGCAGATGTAGATGTCTTCTCCTCCACAGCACATAACCAAGCTCCATTAGCTATGGGAAGCTCCCTGGAAAGAGACAATGTGTGCTGATCTTTACCTGTGAATTGAACAATAGCTCAAACAAATAAAGATAACCCTAGGACATGAATCAGCAAGACAAGGCATAACCCCAAGAAGTTAAATTCCAGGATGGGCTTGATGCTTGGGATGCCAGCAGAGCAGCAGTCTGTTCAGGGAACAGGTGAAGGCTATCAGGTTGGGGCTGTAATTGCTTGTTCTTGGCACATGGCAGAGCCATCCCCCAAAGTTTTATTTCCCCCTTGCCACAGCCTCCCTCAGCTCGGTGGGAATCTCTGAGATCAGGTAAGGACTTTCTTTTTGGTTTTGTTTTCTTTTTTTTGTAATAAATACAGCATCATAGGGTCACTCCCACATGTGGAATAAAATTATAAAGGACTTTTATGTGGGAATCTTGCTGTCCTCTGGAGAGTTATAAAGATCAAAGACTTAAAACAGTGGCTAATTGCAGGTGAGGTTACTACTGTGAAACAATTAGCCCATGTGCGTGCGTGTGAAAACAGAGAGGGTGCATTGCTAGGACGCTGAAATGTCTGCTGTAAAACTGCCCTCAATTTTAGGGGGAATTTAACTATTGCCTTGCTGAGTTCTGATTCTTCTAAGTGACCAGTTTGAGTCAAAGAGATAAAAGGAGAATTGAAAGATAAAATTTCAGGGTCTTGAAGCCTTTGTCTTAAATCTTTACAGGGCCATTCAGCAACTTGAAGGATGAGAGTAAATTACTGCTATGATTTGAAACTGTCAAACCTACAAAACCAGGATGAGAATAGTTTTCAATAAAGCTGAAGGCCCCCGAGGAGGTTTATGAGCTGGATGGTCAACCTTGGTTTGTTTACTGGTGTTGTGGAAACTATGATGAACTGTAGAAAAAATGTCATTAAGAGTAGTGAAGAGGGGCTTCAAAAGGAGGGAGTTGAGATGGTAATTGAATGACAAAACAGCCTTGGGAATTCATGCTTGAGAAACGTGAGTCTGGAAAGGATGAGCAGAGCTAAACAGGCACAGCCCTTGGATCCAAGATACCCAATGTTCAGGAGACAAGGCCTAGGGCTGGCTCTGTGGTGAGCTCTATCTGGTCAGAAGAACAGACCAAATATGAGCAATGAAGGGTAGAAACCAAGACCTGATGTTTTCACAAGGGTAATGGCCCTGGTCTTGGGTCTTGCATTTCCACCTCAGATAGAGGAGAGGCTGAAAAACCCAGGGAGAAGGAATGAGAGCTTGGAGAATAGGGAGCAGTTCTGTGTCAAATAAGAGTTACTGAGATAGTAAAGATGATAGTCAAGAAATGATGAAATAGCAAATAACATGGGAAGTACACCTATTTTCCCTTTGTTTTTCCTTTATATGTGAGAGATGTTCAGTGAAGAGGTGAATAACAAGCAGGGTTTCAACAAGCTTGAAAGTAAAGTCTTCTATTAGCTCATTAGGCAGTTGATTGGTGATTTTGTTTGTCGGGCTTTTTTGCTGGTATCCATGAATGCTCCAGACTGGTAAACTACAAAAAAGGCTACTGACACGCAGCTGAGCCTTCGGGGCACGTAGACTTATAAGAGTGGCACTAGTCACATTATGCAGTCAGTTGAGCTCGCTGTTCAGGCACAGGAAGAAAAAAAACCTGTATACTTATTCCATCCTCAGCTTTTCCAGCTCTGCTTCACATCCTTATATGAGGCAAGACACCTGTCCTCTGAGCTTTGAAATATGGCTGTGGCTGCTACTTAACCCCTCTTTTCACAGCGGGTATCTCCTCTCTCCCCTGCACCAATGGCCTAATTGCACGTGTGTGTGTGTTGACACAGGGTGGAAAGAAGAAAGTCTTTAGTTAAGCAATTAGCTGCTGCCACTGCAGGCCCTGCCACAAGATAATTGAGAGCCATTAAGTAATGTTTGGTTCTGAAATGTAGCAATTATTGCAGTAATTGTAAGGCCCTTCCTTGAATTCTAACCCATTTTTACTGACATGTTGAGAGTTTCTGCTGGAGTGCCTGGGTGTGAAACAAGGGGGGAAACAAGCAGGGAGGAGGAAAGAACTGTGCTCCCTTGGAGAGCCTGCCAAGAGCTCAAATTTGGTGGTGGTTTTTGTGTTGTGAGCACCTGATACTGAGTTGGCTTCACCCTGCTCTTGCCAAGACCTCTCAGCCTGAGCAGGAGGAGCTTCCCCTTCCTAAGGCTAAAGCAGAGATGGGCTGGTGGAGCACACTCTGCCTGGGCTAGCACTTGATCTTGACAGTTCTCTGCCTCATTTCAAATGTGCAAGTCACTCTTGCATATCACCAAGCTGGTTTCTGGTCGTGAAGGTTTGCAGTCCAAGCTTCTCCTTCCTCTAGGAGCAATGGTCTGAGCTTCAAGGGGATGGGATTGGCCACTAGAGGGTAGCACAATTAAAAGCATAAGGAAGGTTTATTTCTTGAAGTCAGACTGTGCTGGGAGATGCACAACAGAGATGGTCAGACCCCTGCAGATACCGTAGATACACAGTGCCTCCAGTCTACCTGCTCCCCGATGGATGGGTCAGTGTAGGAGCAAAGCAAGCTCATGGCAAGGAGAGGACTTACCACGGTGAAGCAGGAGGGTATGTCTTCAGAAGCTGAACAGGGCTCCTAGTACTGCTCCTGCTCTTCTTGGCCACTATCCTCCTTGCTCCCTCGTCACCAGAGTCCGGGGTCCCAGAAGAGTCTTTTGGCATGGGTCTGCTGTTGACTTAATGTAATTTCTTGAGCTCTGAATCTGAACCCAAGCTCAGAGCTGGGATACCACCAGGCCAGATGGACAATACCAAGGTCTTTCTCTGCTTGTTGTTGTTTGGTTTTTTTGTTAACACATCTATAGAAGACTTCTTGGGTTAAAAATACTAAGGTATGTACAATTCTTCTCTTGGCCTCTGCTGGCACGTACAGAGTGCCGTGCACACTGGTAGATGAGAAAATGTGACCAATTCTTAAAATCACCCTATTGTATAAATGGAGTGAAATGACTTCTGGGTCACACAAGAAGCAAGGTTTTAATTTTAAAGCGTGCCTCTGGAGCCAAAGGTCAGAGTGGAGCTATCCTCCCTTGAACAAAATCCCCACCACGACACTGTATTAACATGATACTTAAAAATGCAGCTGCGCTCTCGGGTTAAAGTCCTGGCTCTGCCGAGAGCACACTCCGGCAGGATCAGTTTCAAGGATGGAGAAATGTGGTGTCTGACGCACGCTAAAATGTCTGTCTCCTGATCCGCTGTGCAGTAACGCATCAAGCATGTCTTGAAACATGGATTTTGCCAGTTGCCAGCACGTGCCAGGGACAGGGGGTTAGTTATGTTAATATAGTTAATTGGGGGTATGGAGAAGTCTGCGAAGGAGAAGGCAAATGCTTTTCTTACAGTCGTGTGGCTCATTAGAGGCATTGCATAGCACTGGCAGGATGAAAGAGCTTTTTTTTCTTCAAGGGTATTCGTAGCATGCTAAGAAGCCCCATTGCTTCATGGGGGTCATGATGATGTTTCCTTGCTGTGTTTTGGGCAGCATCGAGACATGAGCAGGTGCCCTGCAATAGCACGGTGCAGTATTATGACACTGTTGTGAAAGAATCTGAGTGACTCAAGGTAAAAAATTCTCATTGTGTAGAAAAGGGCCAACTTGAAACTGATCCTCGCTAGTTGCAGAACATCACCACTGTGGTAGCAAGATATAACAGCACGGAGTGTTTGTTTAACAGTGAATATGTTCTTGTAACTCACGGAACAAACTGTGGCCTTTGTGCTGTCTCTGCCCATTTTAAGACAAAAGATTTCTTCACCAGATTGCAACCCATCAAGTTAGTGCATCTTCACAAGTTGTTGCTGGTCAGCTGACACAAAGGACAGCTTAATCTGTTTTTCCCACATTGCCCTAATTGTGAGGTGACTCCCTGCCTGCTCTTGCACACAAATTGACCTCCAGGAATCCTTGCAATATTTCAGCCTTTGGATGGATTTTATACCATTCCCTGCCTCAGATACATGGTCTCCTAGGCGTAGAAGGCAAGTCGTGTATGTTTCCCACCTTGTTTTTACAAGCTGCTAGATGATCTGGGGCTCTTGAGTTTGTGCTTTGGAGAGGAAGGTGTGCATCTGTGCAGGGTTATATTCATGTCTATCTACAGTGAAGATAACTGCCTTCAGGAAGAAAGGTGTCCTTCATAGAGACATGGGCAAGGAGGCAATGGCCCTTGAATGTGAAAACTCCTTGGCACATGGCAAGCACATTCATCTTGTGCCTGCCTTGGTAGCCTTCAGGTATCCCGTGCCTCCTGCTATGTTGCTCTGGGCTGGTGCTATATGGGCAAGACTGCCCAGGGATGACAAGTAAAGACCAGGAGGCTCTGAGTGCTTCAGTGAAAGAAATGACCATTCACCAGCTGGCAGCATGGGTATGAACCGCTCCCCTGGGGAATGTAAAACATGAGCAAGTACAGTAGTGTGCTGAGTTCTGCATGGTGGCTTTTTCCTTGTTGCCTTAGGGAACAAACAAGTCTCATTAGCCCTCGGGTGGCCTGGTCCGGGCTCTGTGTTCAGAGTGGCACCCTGCTTCCCTGGCCTGACCCTGACCCTGGAGTACAGCAAGAGGAAGATGACCGGGAGGCGGGAGAGCATGGGGGCTATTTTTGCTCCCGTATCGCTATCTAGTTAGACTCCAAGATGTTGTCCTTCGCTACTGTCTGCCGTCTCGCTTGCTCAGTGGCTCTCAAGTGTTGACCATTGACAGGCTGTGAGCAGATGGACTGGCAAGAAGAGATAAATTTGACCCAAGAAGATGTCATTTGAGGAACAGCTGAGGCTAGTGTTTCACCAGATGTCCCAGCTTTAACCCATTAACAACTTCAAGGAACTCAGCTTAAACACACTCTGTTACCACACAGGCAGAGCACAAAGGCTATTGTTAAAATGCATGCAATATGCAGATATTCCAGGATTTTCCACGGGGGCTGTCATGAGCTCAAGCCCCATAGAAGAGTGCAGTAGTGATGTGTACCATGGTTACATAGGTGTCCTCTGCAAGCTTGGCTCAAACAACTGGAGTTAGTAAAAATGTTACCAATTCAGTGCAAAGTGAATCTGCTGGTGCATGAACCAGCAGATACCATGTTATGACTATACTGACAAATGCTCTCAAAGGCATCCACGTGGTTTTGGTAGCTGGTTTTCCCCTCAGCAACTCTGTCTGTATTGAGTGTCCCAAGAGACATTGCTGTTTCTACTGCCAGATTAAGTGTGTATGCATGTGTTTGGTGGCAGTGTACTTCAGGCCATGATGATGTGGGCTGGTGCCTAGAAGATGCCTAGAAAATACTGCAGAGGGGTGAATGAGCCCACATGAGTGGGTGGATATGCACACACAGTCACCGAGTGAGAAAGTTATGTATAGCTGTGGACAACACTTTCCAGTATCCTCAACTAAGTGCAAGTGCAGCACCAGAGTAGCACTGAGTGTTTCTGTAACTCTGTCTGTGTGGCCCTCCAGGAAGGATTGTCACCTGGTGTTTAGATAGGTTTAATGAACCACATTCAAACCGATAAAATGAAGTTGTGGCTGTAAGGTCAACCCTTTGTGTAGAGATGAGGGATTTATGGGTATCTGAGCCAGTGAGATGAGTTAGCTGTGGCCTGATCATGGGAGTATCTCCCACCGACACTACCTTTTGCTGATGGTTTATGCGGCTGTTTGTTGGAGGCACTGGTTTTGTTGGTGTAGCAGCTTCTGCCCTGGGACAGTGTCTGGAGTGGCGGGAACACAGGTAAGTGTGTGTTATTTGCCCATGCACCCCTTCTTGCTGCTCATGTTGTGATGAGCCAAGCATCTTGGGGCTGTTTCCTGTGTGAAGTCTGAAGAACAAGTTTACAACGTCTCATGCTAAACCTCAACTTGTCACCTTTAGCTCCGTTGAATCCACCAACGTACCTGCTCCCAACTGACACAGACAGAACGCCCAGGGGAAACTGAGCACGTTCCCATTAGCTGGTGTTTGTTAATGGATGTGTCTTACCCCAGGCAAATTGAGTCTAATCAAATTGCCCTGTTCAAATTAATTACCTTGTTCAAGGCTTGATCTGGGAGGTGGAAGAACAACTCCTTTCCTTTTATCTGGGAGAGTGTGAGGAAATGTTTGGGACTATGTATGTCTGTTTCAAATGTACCACTTGTCTTGCTAGGCCTCTACTGGGTGATTTTGAAGAAGTCAAGGGTTCAAATCTGCCTCTGTCTTTTCTCTAAAGCCCTGGGATGGAGCATCCCTCTCAGCAGTGGTCTGCTTAGTTTTCTACCAAATTTTGTAAGATATTTAGGGCTAGATTTTCAAACCAATGTCCCCAGATCCTTATAAATCTGTCCTATTCCCATTAAGGGGATGCTATATGTTTCATGACCTGTTCCTACTCAGTTAGGATAATGTTAACACTGAAGCCAGAGGCCAAAGTTTACCAACAAGGTCTTTCCCTTGCAGCCACTTTAATCTGTGCTGGTCTACAGATTGTTCAGGGAAACCACTCCTGGTGGCTTCCTGCTGATCATGAAGCTAAGAGCTCACTATTACAGGGATTGCACCGCAGACAAGTCTTCCAGTTAAGCAGGGCTCCAAATGCTTGACTACAAATGCCAGCATTTACACAAGCTGCCCAGCTGCTTTCAGATGTGGGTGCTGTTTACATGCAGACTTCAGCAGGTTGCTACAGTAGGATTTAGCTGGGGTCTGTTGGGGAAAAGCTTCCCTCTGCTTCAGAGATAAGGCAGCATCCACATAGCTAGTAGAACAAGCTGACTGGTTTTATTACCCTAAGACCTGCCTCCTGGACAAGAAAAGCCACAAAAGCTGTCCCAGAAAGGAGGAGGAGTTAGTGCTGTTAATCTACGCAAGAGGTGCTGGCACTCCCAGTGCTGGGGTATTTGATGTTCCTACCCTCCTTGAAGTGACAGCTCTGTTGTGTCTGGGGAGGGCACAGAAAAACTGAAGTACAGAAAACAAACACACACATCTCTTTCTGCCCTAGCAATTATGATTTTGGCCATAAAATGGCCTCTTCTCTGATTAGATCACCTCCTCCCTACTCTCCCTGTCCCTTTGTGTGTGAGGATGTGAAGATACAATAATGAGGACAGGCTTTATTGGAAATAGTGTTCAGCTGGGAAAAAACAGAAGCTATTCTATGCACTGGGTGGGAGAATCTAGCACCACTGTGAGCTGACCTTCCCAGGCTGTCCAAATGTGAGTGGGTGTTTTAAATATCAACATTTTAATGGCATTTACTACAATGTTCTGTTCAAGAAGGATTTTCTACTCCTCCCTCTCCCCTCCCACCTCCCCAGAGTGCTGGGAAGTTCATCCCAGAAAAAAGTGAGACTGGAAGATGTGTGTCTCTTGGGGGTTTTTGATAACTGATAAGAATTGTGGAAAGTCCCATAGGGGAGCATTTTCCTTCATTACTCAACAAGACTTGGTGCTAATATTTCTTAGGGATCTGCTGCTCTCTGCATCTGTTTTCATGCAGTTTGATTGTTATGACATGTACAGTAGCTGAAATTTTAAATCCATTTAACTGGGGCCAATGTCCTCTGAATGGCCACTGATCAGGAATTCTGTGATTTTTGAGATAACCTAAGTGGATGGTTCACCCCAGCCTTTCCAGGGGAGCTGAGTATTTATGAGTGCTCTGGAATGGTGCATGCTACGCTTTTAGGTTAGTAGTTTTAATGAGATCTGTGGGACAGTTCTGCTCTGCAGTCTCATTTTTAATACTGCCTAGGAATTGTTAATGGGAATTTTCTTTGCAGAGAAAGTGAATTTTTTGTCAGAATGAAAATTGCTGGAGCATGTCATCTTCTTTCTGGTTAACTTCATCACGCTATGTTTTCTAATTAGAAAAAGAAGAATATATAGGAAATGTTACATTTAGGAAAGCTACTCTTGATAAGTGGAATTTTGGGAGTTTGCTGACATATTTCTGCTTGAGATGCAAATTTTGGGGCTTAAAATGTTGTATGAGAAAATGTGGATTTATTTTGTTGGGGATTTTTCATTATTTGCTTTGTGTGGGTTTGGTTTTTTTTAATCAAGTGCAAAGTAAGAGAATAAGATGCCTTCCCTCATTGTACTAGATGAAAGTCCTACCCTTTCAGTATTTTAAATGTATAACCTATGCTAAGCAGTAGAGCGATGTTTTCCTCTCCATGGGTAGTAGAAGTGAGAAGTCACTGGTGTTACCATTAAGGCCAGACCATGCAAGAGAGGAACAATATTAACCCCTTTGTGGCCAGTGACATCACGTGTCTTAAAGCACCTCACCTGCCCTTCAGGCCATGTTCTCCTTCAACCTACATTGCATGGATGCAAACACACGTGTGAGCTGTGGCTTTAGGTAACCTTCTGGGAGCAGTGGGGAGAGAAATCAGTGCTCCATGCTGTCCCTTAGGGTGCACCATCCTGCAGTGCCAAAGACACAGATGTGTTTTGTCTGACCTGCATCACTTACCTCCTGCCCCCTTGCAGCAATCCCTGGTGATGAGAGAATTGTTCTTGGGAAGGCCTCCAAGTTCCAGGGCTGGTGTGAGGTTGGTGGTCCTCTGAGTTCAAGCCATCCCTGAGCTGTGTGAACATTTGCTTGTTAGCTGCAGGTGGCTATGCAGCCCCATACCTTACAGGGAACACACCATGTTTGGCCTGGACTCAGGGGCAGCCCACACCAGGAGTGATGGGTGATTTCCAGAGCAGACCTTATGGGAGATGCAACCCAGGGAATCACTGGGTTCACCTCCGGGACGGCTCTCGGGGGTTCACTGCAGGCCAGGCGGGAGGAAGTCACCACTGCTGCCTGGCTTAGATCTTCCAAAACTGCTGAAGGCAGAAAGGCGAACAAGCAGCAAACAGTAAAGGAAAGATTAATTGGCCGGCTGCCTGAAGGGCTGGTTGGGGTTGTATTTCTTGTTCTTACCCTTGCAAATTTCTACAGGATTGTAAATCTTGAGCTGCTTCCCAAATGGGGAGACTTCAGGTGTTTTTCTAAATAAGCAAACCTGAGCATACTTAAGTTCTTTGACTCAACACCCAGGAATTCCCATTGGCTTTATTACATGCTGACAAGCGTGCTGGAGAAAGCAGGACAGATCAATGGCTGTGTTTGAAGTGGGCTATAAATCACTCGTGACACCAGGCAGCAGATTGACTGACTAGTCTTGTTCCTCCTCCTCTCTCAGCACACCAGCGCTGACCCCGGCTTGCCACTGAGATGTCGGGGAGGGCTGGCTGTGATTAATGCTGCAAATGAAACCCTGGCCCAGTCAGCAGCAGGCAAGCTTGAGCCAAAGGTCTCCAGAGGGAAAGGTGGGAGGACAGCAGCATGAGTCAGATGAGGAGTAAATGTAAATTAGTTAAATCCTCCCCAGTTCCCAGCACCATTGCCCCATGTTCTATCTATACTCTCCTTGGTGACCTTGTGAAATCCTTGCTTTACATGAATGTCTATCCCCGCCCCAAATGCATTGTGTGAGTGTTTAACATCATGGGTTGAACAACAATGATGTTAAAGCTTCAAAATGGACAGGAGGGTTTCTGATGCCAGACGTGGGAATCTCGCCTCTGACGGGTTTTGACTTTTTGGAAGGAGCCGAGATGGGCAGATGGTTTTGAATTTAATATTTTCTTCACTGGAAATTGTAGCCTTGGGGTGATAGAAAATCAGACGTAGCCCTGGTCTAGACAGGAGAGGGGTGTGAGAACCTCTGGAGTGCCAAGCACTCCCCTCCCCTGCCCCCGTGTGCCAGGGCTGGCGTGGGAAGGGAGGGACAATAAGGAAAACTGCTGGAAAAATTGCACCTTTCTTGTTTGAAGTTTTCAGACCGCTCTTTTGTTTTTACTGATAGGTTGAGATCAAAATTAGGGAAATCATAATTAAAAAATGAAAGCAATAGAAAGCACAGCCACTCATCCAGTTTGGTTGAAACCCTTTTTGGTGGGAGGGGAGAACGAGAAAGACCTAGATTTTTCACCCAGATTGAAAAATAAACCCTCTTCCATTTCCAACAGTGGCTCGTCAACTCACTTTGGAGCCATCTCTCTGGAGGAAATAGTTAAGCAACTAAAGAAACCCCTCCCTGCATGCACAGAGCTTGCTCCTTCCATGGGAGCACATGATACTGGGAGTGTCTTCTGCTGCTAGATAAGAGTCGAGATGCCAGGGCTGTGGGTCTGCCTACAGGCGAGATCTTAATTAAAATTTATCTATATTATATCAAATATTTTTCTGAAATTTTTCAAACTTGTTGCCATGTCTTGTTCTAAAAAGAAATATCGGGAATATTTTTCAGGATCTTGACATTCATATTTTTTTTAATTTAAATGATATTTTTTCTGTCTTCTGGAAAGATCCAAACTCAGTGCTGATGTGCTGTTTGATAAATAAGAAATCTTGGTAATGTTGACAGAATTTTTTTATTTTTTTTTACAGTCAATATTAATTGTACAAGAAGCAGGAAATGCCTTTACTGATAGTATCTTCAAAGTTTTCCTCTTAAAAAACCAGACTTGTAATGGACACCCAAGGGCCCTGCCCTGTCTGTGCAAATAACCTCCAGATTCGGCAAAATGCAACAGAAATCAGCCAGTGTCAGGATGGGGCCCTTCCATCTTCATAGGCAGTGAAATTGTGCAGTGTTAGTATATGTCAGAGGACTTCTGAATGGAGAAGAGCGAGTTTTCTGGTTATAGGCACTTGGGTTCCTGTCTTCTGGAAGTGGGCAGGCCTGCCGAGGTCGCTTTCTTTTGCGTTTTCTGCAGGACAAAATGAAGCATTCAGAAATGGAAACTCTTTGTGAGGAGATAGCTTTCCATACCCTGCCATCATGCTCCTCTGAAACACAGCTCAGTTTTCCTTTACAGGGTTTCCCTTTCATCTGAAACCTCTCAATTTCGGTCAGGTTAGCTTGCCAAGGTGCACCTTCCCTTTCATAAATATTGCAGTAGCTACAGGCTATGGAGAGTTAGCCAGGCAAGTTCTCTTCATCTATCATGATCTCACCCCTCCCTTAACCCCCTCCTCTCCCACCCTCTCATTAAATAAGAACAAAAGGTAAACTGTAACCCTCTCACATGCTGCATTAATATATGGTATAATTTTCCAGTTCTGCCCAGTTCTGGTATGGCAACTGTGGTTGTGTAGAAAATGGGGCATCCCTTGTGTCGGGTTCTCCTGTCCAAACTTGCTTCAAGCTGGAACATCTTGGGCTGCCCAAACCCTGTTGAAATAACAATGAGGTATTGGGCACTTTTCATGCCCCTGGGCATCAGAGGTTGAAGGACTCATCCCTACTCCCTGGTACCTAAGCAGCAGCTTCCCAAACTCCTGTTTCCCCGACCTTCAACTCACTGAGGGTTAGCAGAGCTGCTACCTCCGATGTTTTGCAGGTCTGGCCTTTGGAGAAATTGGCACGTGCTCTGCCCTTGCCTGCTGTGGACTTTTCCTCCTCTCAGGGCTGGCTCTCCTGCAAGGTGCCCTCTGCATGAGCTCTGCAGCCAGTGTCCCTGCTGGGAATGAGGGCTGCTCTGCCTCCCACCTGGGTTGCAGGGGAGTTCAGCTTAGTTCTGCAAACAGAAATGACTTGAAATACAGGTTCCCAGTGCTTAGCTAAGTCGAGAATGCTTTTCTTTCCCTGTGGCCCTCTAGCACTGCTAACACACAGGAGAAAGGGGTTTGTGAGCATCCTCGTTGCAGTTCTGTTCAAGGCTCTATACACATGCACTTGCGTGTGTGAGTGCTTAAAGACACATTTAAAATCAATATTCTTTCGCCACGCTTCAAGGAAATAATTACTTCTGATTAAAGAAGCCAAAGCTAAATAACAAATATATTAGCTCACGGAGCTATTCGTTTGCTCTAAAGTCCTGAACAGAGGATACGCCAAATGCTGAACTGTGCGTAGTCCTATTAGTGGTTGCATTACAGCACTGCCCAGAACCCGAGATGGTCTGACTGTGCTCACTTCTGTGTGTAACACAGTTTACACTTGTATGCGCGCCTAAGAACATTAGGTGATGAAATGAGAAAGAGAGCAGCAGCAGTAAAACGATATAAAAATACTCTTCCTCTCCGTAATTTCAGGCACGTGAGGGAGCATTACAAGGGAAGAAATCTTCCTGTCCCTTTCAAATTTTCAGGGAAAATTACTACGTCCAGGGTTTTTTGTTTCTTGGGAAGCACAAGCAATTATAAACAAATCCCCAAACTGCCATAAAATCATAACATTTTATCAGAAGGTAGTTCAGATATTACAGTTTACATGAGAAATACATTCCATGGAGATCAGGGCTGATTATGTAGCAGCTTTGTCATGAATGTGGTCCAAACTTCATATTTTTCTCATGTTTTCTTAGAAACTTTTTAGCAAGCTCTGATCATTCCTAGACTGAGCTGGTTACATAGAGGGTAATTTTACTTGTTAGTACGCTTTCCCATTAGTAGTACCATCCTCCATTGCTTCCAGAGCAGAGATGCACTCCTCTGCTTTTTCTCCAGCTCCTAATTCCCTTTTACTCCAAGTAGCTTTCATTTTTGTTCAGCATTGAATCTTTCATCGGGGGGCTCTGCTGGGCCCCTTGTTGCTGCTGAGAGTGGTTTTCCCTCCTTCTAAAATGCCCTGTCTCACATGCCCACACTTACATCTGTCAAGAACACCAACAGGTGACACCTTCCTCCTCCCCATCACGTCAAGGCTAGAAAAGGCTGTGGCAAGGGGAGCACTTACAAATAAGGCCACATTTGGTGACCAAGGTCCATGATGCATTTTTTTATTTATACCCATGCACGCACGCTTGTGTGTATGTTACAATGACTTCAGGGGACTGGAGGGGACTTTCCGCAAGGATTAACTTAGTGTGCCTTCGACAAGGTAATACAACGAACTTGCCTCGGCTGTTGTGTGCTTAATTAGGTCTTTTCATCATATAGAAACTGTTTTTTGAAAGAGCTTAGTATGGTTAGTGAAAGATACCCTGTATTTGGAGTGGATCCCACAGCCCTAATTTGGTGAAACTCTCACTGGAAAACTAAGCGTGTTTGTAATGGGTCTTCATTTTAAATTGCTTCTGTGTTCTGTTACTTGTGCTGCAATACTACGCGGATGGTGTCTGCTAGTTGCTATATCTATATGAGTAGTGAGTTCCTGTCTCCAAAGGGTGCACAGATCCAGATGTTGGGTGCAATCTGATGGAGGATGGAAAAGATCCAGAGAATGAAAAATAAGCAGAATTTGTGCCAAGTGCACTGTCTCTCTAAAGTCCATAATAATAAGCATTATGGTTGAACTGGGTCCTGAATAAATTATGAGGGAAGATGTTTTTGTTTGGGTGTTTTTTGGTTGGTTTTTTTTTTTTACTACCCTTCCCAGGTAGGTGGATCCCAGCAGGTGGATCTGTGCGAGAAGGTGACCAAGCACTGGCCACAGAAAATACTGCTGGTAGGGTGGGGAGGTGAAGGATTCAATGGTCTCTCTCCCAGACACTGAGAAGGACTGGCATCTTTTTAATGTCCATGGCACTCTCTTCCTGTATCTGAGCATCACTTCTGAACAAGCATTTCTAGCCCATAGCAACTTCAAGGTATCCAGACTCTGCTCAGTACCTCCATTATCTATAAGCTACAGAGAACTGCAAGCACCACTTACTGATGATAGAGACCACATCTATTCTAAGGCAGAGACCAAAATGAAAACAAGTTAGAAAGCTGTGAATAGCACCCACATGTGCAGCAGTACACATGCTCTCCCACATAACCAGCATTCACCACTGGAAGATGCAGTAAGTTCTCCTGAGACAGAGGTTTTATGCAGTGGGTGGTACACTTGCATTTGAAGACTCAGGGAATCTTTATGAGGCATGAGAATACTGCCACTGACATAATGGGGCCAAACTTCACTTTGATCCTGTATGCAGACCTTTGAGTCTGAGCCATATGTTATGAAAAAAAGCCAGTTTCCAAACCAGAGGTTTGGTGCTGACCTATCCCTGAAACTGTCACAGATGTGGGGTAGAAAGCTTGCTGGTTAATAGTTTTGCATGCAAGAAGAGGAGCAGGTTGTGTTGGAGCGTTAAATTGAGTTGCAAATGCTGCGAGAGCAGGCTTTCTGAAAAGAAAAAGAACAACCAAACAAAAACATCAACTAGGTCTCTGGAGGTTATGCTACAGTGCTGAAGAAGGACAGGACTGATGCATGTTGAGGCTGAGGGAAGTGATTCTCCCCTTCTGCTCCACTCTCAGGAGATCTCTCCTGAATGCTGTGTTCAGTTCTAGGGCCCCAATACAAGAAAGACGTGGACCTGCTTGAGTCAGTCAAGAGAAGGGCAACAAAGATGGTCAGGGCACTGGAACAAGACAGGCTGAGAGAGTTGAGGTTGTTCAACCTGGAGAAGAGAAGGCTCTGGGGAGACCTTAGAGTGACCTTCCAGTACTTAAAAGGGGCCTACAGGAAAGCTGGGGAGGGACTCTTCATCAGGGAGTGTAGTGATAGGAGGAGGAGTAATGGTTTTCAATAGAACGAGGGTAGATTTAGATTAGATGTTAGGAAGCTGTTCTTTGCTGTGAGAGTGGTGAGATGCTGGAACAAGTTGCTCAGAGAAGTTGTGGATGCTCCCTCCTTGGAACTGTTCAAGGCCAGGTTGGATGGGGCTTTAAGCAACCTGATCTAGTGGGAGGTGTCCCTGCCCATGGCAGGGGTGTTGGAACTATATGATCTTTAAGATCCCTTCCAACCCAAATCATTCTATGATGTAGGAAACAAGAGAATTAGAGAGCATGAATTTAGGCTTTTCCAAAGTACAGCTTCATGTGCTGCAGGGAGCTGGGGGAAAGGACCAATAGGGGTTGCTTCTATTCCATCCCAATCCACTGACTGATCTTTCATCTCTTTTGAGAGGTTGCCAGCTGTAAGGAAGGGAACCTCCCAGCTGAAGTGGGATTTCTGATGTGAGTTTTCTCCTCCGCTCTGAGCATCAATGTAGGAGTTGCTCCCCAACAAAGGACTTGCCATGGTGCCTGCTAGACTAGCCACACAGCAATCATGGGGAGCACGAACCTCATCCTCTCTTTCACCTGGTCTTGCTGCAGCTTCTTTCATGAGTTATGTGCAAACTGCATTAGCGAGTACGAGCACAGGCAGCTAGTGAAAAATAATTTCATAGGGTTATTTTACACATCCTGACCCCAGCATGTTTCTGCTCATCCCAGGAGCCAGCTGGTATTGGTAAATTATGACTTGGACTAACCACATTCAGTTTAGTGTCTGCAGAATCACTTGAGGCTCTTCAACACTCATACTTGCAAGAAACACCTGCATAGAATGGCCAAGAAAGGTGAACAGAGAGAGCCTTATCCTGCCTTAAAACCCCAAAGTGCTGGAGAGGAGTGACTCAGCAGAGTGGCTACTGACTGAACCTACTCTGCAACACTTGGTGGCTGTTTGCTTTCCTCTCCCCTCTTTTACTGGCTGATGTTTAGGCTGTAGGACAGCTGAGTAACATTCTAAAAGGCATGTGGTCCCAATGGGGACATAAGGATATTTTTTGGGTGGACAATCTTCATAAAGCAGTGCAGAGTTTTGAGCTGAACCAGCTAGGCTGCAGAACTCAGGAACCTTAGGCTCAAGTTCCAGAATTAGCATAGCCTGTGCAGGCCACTTCCAGTTGGCTATTTCATGAACACTGAGATCTTTCTGCTGAGTTTTATTAAGCAACATCAAAGTTCTTTGCTTCTCAGTGGGAAATTAATGGAACCTAGGCTCCTAAGGCCCCAAGGGTTCAGGGCCCAGCTTCACTCCTTACTCTCCTGTCCAACACCAGCCTCATCTCCATAGTTTGGGATGGTTGAGGGTGGTGGTTCCTGGTGACCAGGAACTAGATTGTACTCCTACTGACTGAGTATTGATGGGTGAACTTGAAAAGGTCTGGCTCTGTTGCATTGAGGAGTTATCTAGAATTGGCAAAATTAACCTGCTTGGCAGTTTGGTCTTTTTTCATGTTTCTATGAACAAAATTAAATGGAAAGGGTTTTCTTGATGGTTTTTTATTTTCTTTTTTTCTGGTATCCCCTACAGATAAGAAGAGGTAGAAATGAAATCTAGCCATGTGCTTTACAAGGTTCGATTCAATGCTGGTAGGGCTGAGTCACATGCCTGTTCTGACAGATGCCATCACACCCATGAGACACACAACATGTTATTGCTCAGTGGCTTAGCAACATGCACCATAGCCTGCCTTCTGTGAGCTTCTCACCTTTGCTTTCCCTTTCAGGGCCAGTATTTAGCAAACAGAATTTGCAGTGCCATGGTTACTGGCAAGCAGGGCTTGGGATCTTTGAGTCATTTGCCAGTGTCTTGGGAGATATCATGAGCTTAGAATACTGTAGCACCTTGAGCAAATTCATCTTTACAGAGACTTGGAGCTGCTAGAGGGGAATCAGATTCTGAGGGAGCTCTCAAGACTGTGTCATTTCGTCTTTTGCTGCAATGACACCTGAAGCTTTCACATACTGAAACCCAGGAGAGAATCGGAGAACCTGTGTTTAAGTTTTCCATACTATCTGCCAGCCCTGACCAATATACTATAGCATCCAATGTGTTTACTTTAATCCAGTGAACATTTAGGCATTTACATAGAAGAGAAGCAGTTCCAAGAGGAGAACTCTAGGAGTCTGCAGAGCCAACATGAGAAATGTCCATACTGGCTAAGGATTTGTGTAGCCTAGACCCTGTCTCTGGGTGTACCCATTTATGGATGGGATTAAGTCTGAAAACAGGACAAGTAGTGGTGCTCGCCCCAGGTGCTTTCCCAGACCATCCTGATACTTTCTTGATACTTAATAGCTGCAAATTCCATGAATGTATTTGGTCACCTCTTCCACTTGTGTAATCTTTTAGTGACCTAACTGATCTTTCCCTTAGCTGACCCCAGCCCTGGATTTTCAGTGTTGCACATGATCACGCTGTCATGTGCAGCCTGAGCTTGTTTGCTTTTTAAATAATATTGTCCCTTCTTTAGTTATTAGAAATCCCACTTTGGATGTTAGAAACTTGCCCAATAAGAGGAAAGTTTCATAGAAGTTGGATTTTGTGTGTTACTTTTGGTGAAAAATGTTAATGTTCTGAAAATTAGAAAATCTTACAGAAAAATCCTGCTCTATTCTGGCCCTAGTGCCCCATTGAGTTTGTGGTTGCTTTTCTATGACAGATGCCAGAGATGGCTGAGCAGAGCAATGGCCAATCCTGTGGCTGCATCATCATTTAAAGCATGAAAATGGGGAACCTTGTGCTTTCATGTGAATGAGATGGGGTAAATTCATGACAGTATCTACGTTAAGGTTTACATATATGTCCATGTGACAGAGGACGTCCTCATATATGATGTGACCTTGTAAAGCACATCTTTTTGGGCTTTCTGCCCAAATAAGTGTTTGGTGAACTCTGAACCTGTCCAGGCTGACTGTGAGCCTCACCCTAACAGTTTTGGGTGTAAGGTACAGATATGTTCTGTTTTCTCTACTGCACTTACCTGAATTGGGAGCCTTGGAGTCCTGTGGGAACTGGCCAGCTCTTAGCACAGGTCAGGGCCTCTGCAGGGTGAAAGGATTTTCTCCTTCTGGGCATGCCAACTCCTGAGCCTTCATGCTCTGCCACTTGGGCTCAGAAGCTCTCTTTGGTAGCTGCATTGCCACAGTTAGTGCCTTAAATCACTCAGCCTGAGGAGCTCAGAGGAGGATTGCTGCATCTTACAGGAATGGGTGCTGGGTAACTCATCACGGATGAAGGGACCTGGCGATACAGGACCATGACAGCCTGTGCAGGGAATGTGGTGAAAGTAAAACAAATAGGCTACCCAAGTCCCTTTGCCTTTACACTCAGGGGTCCAGCAGCTGCTTGCCTTGACTGATGGATGGCAGCGTTGCCCAGGCACCTCCACGTACCCTCCTTCCCTCTCATCTTTCACATCGTCCTTTCATTCCCTCTGCTCCCTGGATGACCCTTTGCAGAAGCAGCCTTGGCAAATAAAAAGCTAATCAAGGCACTCACAGTCCCTCGGGGCGTTAACAGGCTTTCTGGCCCTCAGAGGCCTGTCTCCCTCACCACTCATGCCTGTTTGTGGGTTTGTTGTTTATTTGGGTTTTTTTTACAAGCTTAATAAAGGGTCTGGGAAAATGATCAGCAGGGAAGAGCACTGATGCACTTGGCACAGAGCTGCCAGAAAAGCATGGCATCCTTGTCTCCTGCTGCATTGCTCTTCCAGCTGCTCCTGGGTGGCAATGTGTTTTCCTGACAGTGGGCAGTAGGATTAACAGGTTTTCCCCGCATGTGAATTTGCAGCTTGTTATCCTTTGTACTTCTGTGAAGAGACAAGGAAAGCTCATCTGCAAGGCTTCCAAGTTACCTGCTCAAAAGTACCACAGTCTCTAATGTTGGGAGCCTTCACCATGGCAGAGAGCCAGACATGATGTCCCTAATACATGCCACTACCCTTGCTCTGCAGGTTTAGATGTGTTTACACAGAGTCTATGGATCTCCTTTCCTCTCACTTAGCGGCTAGTTTTTCTGGAAGGCAACCTGCTGCTGCAGCTGACAAATGAAATGTGTTCACATGCACTGGAGAGACCATGTACTTTCCCTCCCTGCTGCTTGGACTTCAGATCAAGTGATAACACCCATTTGTATCTCCTCCAACACGCATCAGAGGAGTAGTTTTTAATGAGGTTTCTTGTGTTGTTGTATGTCTTTGTTTTTATCTCAAAGGCTATCTTTTTCTTTATTTAGGACAAGAAGAAGTTTATTTTTTCTAAGGTGATGGTGAATTCTTTTCATACTGTAGAAGAAATCAAGCTGATAACTACTCTGCAAGCAGCTTTAAAGACATTCACAACTAGTGTCCATTCACAGGAAAGGAGTAACTTCTGCCTGTCACAAGTTCACAAAGTATGTGACAAGGAGGGGAAAAAATGGTATGGTCTTCTGTAGTCTCACAGTCAGATGGAGAATAGGTATCACTGGAGATCAGAGCAGCAGTTGCCCCAAGCAGAGAATTCAAAGCTGCTGTTACCTACCTGCTCTTCTGGAGGGCAGATTAAGGAAATGTCTCTCTCACATGTGCTCCTTTTTAATCTCAAAGAGAGGACAAAAGAGGGGAGGGAGAAGACCCTCCTTCCTGCTTACATGTATTGCTTTAAAAATATTGAATCTGGCATGAAGACTTTCACTTCTTCCTGCTGAGGTCTTTGCTGTCATCTTTTTTTTCCCCACTGGTGGCCCTTGGCCACCCATTGCTTCTCTTGCACCTTAATTGAGTTCATAAGCAGTTACTTTTTTTCCTCTACTTATTCACTTCCTAGCATAATCCAAATTTCTGTAACAACTGATCACCTAAATCTAGCTACCGAGTTTGCATTGTGTATGTGGTTTTTGATTTGATCCTTTCTGAGACAAGTATGAGCTGTGATCTTTGGATAAGGGTCCAAAATTTCCATGAAGCTCACAGCTGTCTGGGTCTAGTTGTGAGGAATTCTCCATGTATCACTCAGGCTACTTAAAGGTTGTTTTGTCCTTCTGTGACACTCAGGTAGTCCCCTGTGGTAGTCAGTATGCTCAGGACCTGCTGCAAGCAGCGTGCCCCTGGAATATGGCTCTTATCTGGCAGACCATGGGCCTTTCCACCCCAACAGGAGTCAGAACTGTGCTGAGATCAAGGTATGTCATGTTGGAACTCAGCAGAGGAAATGCAGGGCCCTTGAATAGAAAAGTGACTCTTAAAAAAACATGTCCTTTTGTCTCTGAAATCCAGTGCAGCCATCACTTCTCACCTCAACAGACAAAGTTTATGACCAAATTTTGTCCTTAAGTATGAGCTCATGTTGTGCAAACAGACAGTTTTACAAATTTGTTTGCATGGTCTTATTCATCCTGTGTTTGTTGGCCATGTACCCACCCTGCTGGTTATTCAGATGCTCTTCACCACAACAATTGTTCTGACTAGTCATCAGCTGCTGTGAGGAGTGTCTCATCAGTCACCTGCCTGAAGAGCAGAGCTTCCGCTCCCCAGCTAGCTGAAGCCCACAACATTTTCATGTTGCCCACACTGACACTTTCAGGATGAATGTTCTTCGCTAAAAAGTTTTTGTGACCTTCCTTGTCTTTCTCCAGGATCTTCTCAGATGAAAAGGACCTTTCCTTCCCCAGGTTGTGCAAGTAAGCTTTGTTTTTTTCAAGCTTTATTTTTCCCATAGCATTGTCATTTTTTTGGTGTGTGTTTTTCCCCAAATCCATCATGTTTTACAAGCCACGCCATTTTACAGCATTTTCATTCAAGAGATCAATTTCTCACTTGCTGTATCAAATGCAGCTCCCTAGGACAGCAAGACGTGTTTTTTAGCCGGTCCACCTCTTTGCATAATATAAATGGGAAGAAAAGAGAAACATAAGAATAAACTATGCTACATTCAGAATTTGAAGTCATTTATAAACGACAGAGTACTTAAGGCTTCTGCCTCACTGTGAATTGATTGCCAGGTGGTATTTATCGTGGAGCTTACCTGGCCCACTGAAATGCAGGTGCTAGCACCCTCCATGTTCATGCTCTTGACACATGGACCCAGCTCCAGCAAAGCATGTGGCCACAAAAGCAGTTTTACTGACTTCAGGTGGTCAGCTTGTATGTCAGCCAGCATGTGCTTACATGCTCTTTGAGGTCAAGCCTGCCTTTCATTGGGCCAGGAATGGCATAGGCACTGTTCATGTTACCACAGCTCAACATTATCCATTGCCATATGATAGCAACGCATACGTGGACACCTACTTTGCAGCAAATTATGTTTAACGTGTGAGGAAAGAGAGCCAAGCTTCATCTGCTGCAGGCAAAGACCAGGACATAATCACTTGCTCCATGTCAGATATGTGCAATAGCTCATTAGGCAATAGCAACTTCATCACGCACCAGAGCCTCACGTCCTGAGCAGTGTGGGAGGAAGACGGGAAGCAGACCATCTAATTTCCTGGCATCCTTCTGTGGTTGTGTCACTACAGTAGCTGAAAATCTATCTTTAAGGTATTTTTTCTCAAAACTTTATGCTTTAGAACAAATCTAACATACATTTGGTTTGAAAAGAAGCCTGTCTCAAAGTAGAGACCTGGGGTCAGGTCTCCCAGAGTGACAATAAATGTTCTTCAAACACTAGGACCCCTATCCAGAAAGCCAAGTGCTGTTGTATTGCCCTTGGTGGCACTGACTGCACTTTGGTTTTAACTTAGCATCCTCTCAAGGCAAGGCAGAGCTCCACCTGTGCTCTTGTGTGCCCTTTGTGCTGGGATCACAGCATGGGATATTTTTGTAAATTATCTAATGACCAAACTGAGAAGATAGTCTTTCTAGGGTTACCACTCTAGGCAAGATGTGACTCCAGAGCACAGTATCCAAGCATCTTTGCTTACTATGGAAGGGTGATTGGCTGCAGTGTTTTCCCTCTGCGCCCAATGAGAAGGGCTGCAGGGCTCGAGTTAGCAGTATCTTGGTGATATGAGCCTCCGTAGGGTTTATGTCATGCCTATATTTCAGAACTTACAGAATGTGAAAGATATTATTACCGAAGAAGCATGCTGCAGAGCCAGCTCCTCTGGCCTAACAACACCTTCTTTTTAAAGGTTTCTATGTAATGCAAATTTAAAATAAGGGTTGTGGAGTGGTTCTTTATTAGAAGTGCTTTCCCCATTACATGGAGAACGGGATGATTGTGCAGCAGTAAATTGACCTCAGGAGGAGTCCCACTTGCAAAGCTGAGATCTGGTTTGGGAGATCTCAATGTTAGTGAGGACTGGTCTTGTGTTGACAACTACGCTCATGGTCTCCCTTCTGTAATTGAAGCAAACCAGAAATTATTACAGGACATGAATACTGTCATGCATCTGTTAGATAAACACCCTGTTCAGGTACAGCAGTGCTGGAAGTCATATATTTTTTTTTAATGATTGAGAGCCAGGCAAAATGTTTTCCCCTGTTTTTTTTTTAATGGAAAAATTGTAGATTCTTTGGTTTGTGATATTAAATTCCGCTGAATTATTTGTTTATTTTTAATTCTGTAAAATGAATAAGCTTGGAGTAGACCTAAATAAGAGTTGAGGGGTTGGCTAAAGGCACATTTCATCTAACAATTTTCTTCTCACTTTAGTTTACACTGTAGAGTTTGAACTTTTATATTCTTTTAAGCAATTTCTTGCTGGTTAACTAAAACATTTCCTTTGGAAGCAAAGTGTTTCCTTTGCATACCTGCTGCTCAACAAAAGCAGTGTGCTTCTGTCTGCATCCCAGCACAGCAGAAATCTCCTATTTTGACCGTCAAAATTGTTAGTGACTGGAAAGCAGCGGTTTTAGTAGTTCTGGGCCTTGGGCTGAGCAAGGGCTGCTGCCCTCTCCTGGAAAGAATGCCAGGTCTCTGGTGACACCTAAAAGCATCAATTCTTGAGTCTGGGACCAAGTCCTTGACTATGGCTGGAGCATTTAGGACTAAAGCACATAGAATGACAATTGTGGTCCCAGAAGTGGATTTGCAAGTAGAGAATTGCAACCAAATATGGGACTGTGTAATAAAAACTAAGATAAGGACATTCTGTGACCAGCTTTAATGGCACAGCAACACTGTTTCTACTTTTTCTATTACTAAATGTGCCCAAGTGGCAGTATTTTCTATTTTGGGGAGTGGAGAAATCTGGAGGTGTATCTCATCTCCCAAGTGCAATGCCAAGAAATTGTTGCAGAATGATTCAGAAAGCCTATTATTGCCTGTGCATAGGCTAGTCCTCATTGTTCCCCCAGCCTTGGGAAGCCAGTGGAATGACTCACTATATCACCTTTTCATATAAAATGGGCTGCTGCAAAGGATGACCTCCCCCAAAAGGTACATCAGAGAATGAAATGAGGGCAAAGTTCTCGTCATGGCTCTGAATTATCAGAAATTTCCACTGTGTAAAGGAAGCATGGCAAACAAGCTGAAAGGCTCATAGGCATATGTGAACACTTCCCCCTAAATTTCCAAAGAATTGTTTCGTTTTAAAGGAAGGATACTAGGGAGATCAGGTTATATGCTAAAAGGCAAAGTTGGGGCATTATGAAGGGTTCATCTGAAGTTCATTTGGGAAACTGTTCTGGTTTTTGAGAGACAGGAGTGTAGACAGATGCCTGTCCTTTTTAGGGACAGACTCATTCTCCTGTAGATTTAAAACCTCTCTGGATGCTTAAGTTGCCTAATCTGGCTTTGGATAAGACAAGGTGTTAAAACTTTTTTCAAAGGATAGAAAATGGGGCAATAATGAACTTGGTTCCATTCTAGTCCTAATGCTCTCTGCAGGTCTTTGGGTTTTGACATTTTTTAGCCCTTTTCTTTTCCCCACACCATCTGTAAAGTTGGTTGGACTATATCACATCTAAGTGCCTACCTTTCTGTGCCTGACAGGCAATACTACTTCTCCCTCCACCCAAAAATTATCAGGCCCAAGGGGATGGCAGGCAGGAGCGACTCTGCGGGATGACATGAACTGGAAGATCCTGTAAGGGTCACCAGGTGTGATCTAAGGCATGTGAAGTTTTCTAAGTTTTGAGGAACAAAACAGTAGAAGCCAAAGGTGTGCTTCTGCTTTCTCTCTCCCAACTTCATTTACGTGCTCATTACATTCAGAAGCATGTAGCTACACCCATAGAAAATTACTGCATTTCGTAATCTTTAATTGATTTGCGTATTTATGGGGAAACTGGTATTTCGGGACTATCCGACTGTGCCATCACTATCACTTTTTCCTGGGTCTCTGTCTGTTTGGTTGCTGCAGAGAAGCCCTGATGTGTGTCTGCCTGGCAGAGACCTGGCAGCTCCATAAGCTGAATCCTTCACTGAAGGTGAACTACTGAAATTGGGAGAGCTCTGCTTTGTAGATGGGGCAGATTTTGTTTGCAGTATGCTTTGCTCTCTTTGTTTGACTGGGTGTTGGTATTCCAGCAAAGATTTTGAAACCCATCAGCATGCTCCATGCTGCTAATTATGTTCCTTTTCTATACCATTAGCATAGATAGAGACACTGCTGGAATGGACAGGTACTGGAGTACTTCAGCCCGCAGTTCCTGACATGGGTGTAATTGCTCCTCATATCACCTCTCTCTGCCTCCTGCAATTTTCAGTCATCGTAAATTCAGGGATGCAGTAGGTATCTGTGTGAGCTGGGAAGGACGTGAGAGTCCCCAACTCCTCATCTGTCTCATGGGCACTGTTGCTGAAAATCCAGTTCAGTGGCCCCAGCCTTTGCTTTGATGGTCAGAGTTGCGGTGGCAGTGTGTGGCAAGAAAATGCTGCTTCACTCACTTTGTTGACCTCAGTTTTAACTTTTATTTCTAACTTCTGAAGCTGGAAAGACTTGCAAATAATATAGTGGCCATGATGACTGATCACTTGGTATCCTTTCTATATCTAATGCTCCTGTTTTTGGAGTTGGTTACACTATTTACTAGACCTGCTGGTGTGAAAGGTGTTGCTTCAGGCTTGGATGTTACAAGAGTCTTGCCCTGAATAAATAATGATTGAGCTGCCCAAAATAGCTCAGGACAAGGACTATCCAACCCACAGCACATGTATGATATAAGTCACAACTGAGGGTCAGATCCAGCCCCGGCTGAGGCGTTTGCAGCCAATCAAAAGGGGTGGTGGGCATTCAACCCTCCTCAACAAGCCTGGTGGCCCCAGGGACAACACAGTCACAATGTCCTCTGCTCTGTCTCCTGTGGGTGTCTGGAAGATATGACCGGTGTGGGGACTTGCTGTTGGGATGTATAGAACTTCTTGGTAAAGCTGCAGCCAGCACAGGTCAAGCACAGGGTGTGTTGTATGGAACAGTGTCATAGTGGCAGGCCAGGCGATGACTTTTACTGTCAGCTCTGGGAACTGATGTCCGGCCATGTTGCAGCATTGGCAGGAGAACAACCAGAGCAGGCAGGAAGCTCATCAGGCAGCTGAGGCCACATGATGCAGTGTTGAGGACAACCAGCCCAGAGGCACCTGAGATCACACTGTGGTGGCTGAGATTTACTGAGGCTTTCAAAGTAGGCTGGTTCACAGCAAGCTAAGGGCAGTGCATGACCATAATGTGACCTGCTCTTTTTCTTAAACCAAGAGTGCAAATACCTATTAAATTTTCTATGTCTGGTGGAAAACATGATTCTTCAGAAGACAGAGCTGATGCAAGGTTGCTTTATGGAAGGTCACTGAACAAAGAACATTCATTTGTTAAGCACCCTGTCCATGCAAAACTGTTAGCCCAGGGTTGCTTTATAGCAGCAAACTGGAGCTGTCAGATGGGGATGTGCTAAAAATGCAAACCCACAGAGAAGAGACTGTTTTTTTGAAAATATTTCCAACACTTCAGTCTTCATCTTTTTCTGTTCTTTTTTTCCTTCTCTCTTGTTCCTGTTTTATCACTGCATCTGTCTTCTCTTCCATTTCTCAATCTCTCTCTCTCTTTTCCCCTACTTTTTGAATGCAGAGCCATGCACATTTGTCCAAGCAACTCTGCAAGCCCAGGTCTGAAATTAGACACGTGTGAGAGCCTCATTTCACTCCATCCAAAATGTGGTCCTCAAAGGGGCCACAATGAATGAGGCAAGTGGAACTGGGTCCTCCTTTGCTGTACCTAGCCCAATATCTGGAACTTATTGCTACATGAGAAGCCAACACACACCATCTCTCTTGAGAAAAATGACCTCAGGCCAAGCCACCACCATGTTATCATCTGATAATTGCAGGACATCCTGGGGAAGATGGTGGCGTTTGCACCTTTGATCCCAGTGCTGCAAGGTTGGGTTCTCTCTTCTGCAGGGTCCAAGAGTGTAGGTGTTTGCTTTAGGCTACGATGACATGAGAAATACCTCAGTGAGGCGAGGCGTGGGTGTATTGGGGCGTGACTCAGAGGAAGTCAATGCACAGGGATTTGTTTTGTGTGCAAGAGATATATTCACTTTAGTTACCAGCATGGGTGTAATTAACTTTTCTTTTTACATTTTATTATTTTGATTATTAATCATGGCTTAAGAATGGCTGGGCCAATGACGGTTTCATATGCAATTTCAAAAAGTCCAAGATTATAATACCAAGGAATGGCTTGAGGGAGCCAGGTAATTTGATGATAGCTCACTAGATTCTGATGAGGGACCAGTAAAAATCAAAGAAGCTGGTTGACTGGGGCAGGATATCTTGTCTTAGAGAGAATAGTGAAGGACATACTTAAAACTGGGCTTCGAGAAGTCTTGCCAAGACAGGAGAGGATCAGTATGTACAGAGCAAGATGCAAAGAAAATGAAGTTTAAATGTGTTTAACTAGTCCAGATTTCCTTGGCTTTGGAGCTGGACCTCTTTTTCACTTATTTCTTGTAATTGACAACAGATGAGATTAGCTGCAGTTCTTACATAGGGTAAGGATCACTCTGAAGTTATTCAAGTTGGCAGTGCCTTTAGCCTTGATTTAAGATGTCCAGAGTCAACCTTTCTACAGCAGAGAAGCCTGCCTAGGTCAAAAGCTTGATGCAGTTTGGGGTGCTATTCTGATTCTGCTCGTGTACCAGTAGAGTTGTTGCAGTGCGTATAAAACAAATCTAATTGAGCTGAATGCAGAAGGACTGCATGGTCCTGCTGCAGGAAAGCTCTTCTTGTCACCACCCTGCTGAGTTCTGCAGTGACATCCCCTCAGCAACAGAACAATTGATGCCAAAACAAATCAGTGAGCGGGATGCAATTCCTATAAAAATTAACCTGAGAGAAATATAACTTCAAAGCACATGACAATTCCTTTTCCAAGAAGAGGGTGGATTGAAGTGAGATGCACATGAATCATACTACCTATGTTTGACTTCTGCTCCAATTTGAGACTAAAATTGATACGTTAGGAGGTGAATCAAGGGAAGCAGCTGGGGCATCTTGTGCTAATCAAACCCAGAAAAGGTTCATCCAGACTCTGCAAGCCTGTGATGTTCTTGTAGTCAGGTTCAGAGCATTTGCTTATAGAGAGCATTGACTGGATTCTTCTGTTCTTGTCCCAGATTGCCTTCTATTTTTAATGAGAACCACCTTTTAACAAAGGTGTCCACTTTCCCAGCAAATTGTCAACTCCAGGCCCCAGTATACAGCCAAGTATTTAGATGGCAAACAGAACTGGGAGGAAAGAACATTTTTGTCCTTTTGGAAACTCTAAGATGTGTTTGTATTCCTCCTAAGAGGGAGCGTCAAAATATTCCGGAAATAATGAGGGGCTTGGTTTGGGTTTTTTTGTTTTGTTTTGCAATCAATCACAGTACATTGACCTAGAAATACTGGATAAAGCTTCTGTAAAATATTTGGTTGAAATGAAACATTTTTCTATATGTGCAAGTATGAAGTATTCCAAAATAGTTTCTAAAAGTTGGTTTAAAATGAAAACTTTGGGGTTGCTTAGAAATTTCTAATAAAATTATGTTTGAGTCAAGACAAGCAAGAGAAAGAAAAAGAAGAGGGGAACAAGGTATTGTTGTAACGGTAGAGTATAAAATGGGGATCTGCCAACTGGAGATATAAGCCAGTAAGTAAGTGCAGGCTAGAAAAGTGCCATCTCAGCACATTATTCCTGTCCAGAAGCAAAGTGACTGGGTTTGCACAATGGTGCCTGGAAATGTGGCCAGGTCGTTCCCCGACTCAAGCTGGTTGTGTGTCATTAGCACAGAAGTATCTGTGCTGCTCTCATCAATCCCGACAATCCAAGGCTGCCATGTGCAGACCCTGCTTGGGCATCTCTGCACCTATTGCACTGACACATCTCTGTATTGATAGTGTTTTGGGTGACAGTGTTCTTGCAGCCTGGATGGTTGTAGGTCTCCTCCTAGAGAATCAATTGATCTTTTCTCTTCCATTTCCAAAGTTTACTGAAATCAGGTGCCAAAATTTTCCGTTTTGTTGCTGAAAGAGTGTGTGTCATTGCTGGTGTTGGATGTATTCCTGCAGAGGAATTCTCAGCCTGTAATACAGAAGACGGTGAAATGGTAAAACTCTTTTATCAAGGGCAGAAAAGGGAAAGAGACTGAAAGAGGCCAGTGGTGAGTGTCAGTCTCAGTGAAGACCAGGAAAACTTCCAAGGTCTTTCTTGCAGTTTGTCAAATCCCTAGTTGACTTTTCCACAACTCATTCCTTGTACCTTATAAATATTACTAAAGTCAACACAGACAGTTGTGGCTACTGGTATAAACCACAGAGAGCAGCTAAACACAATGGAAATTACTTATTCCACCACTTGTTTTCGCTTTGGAACAACGAAAAGCTTTTGAAAAGAAGTGAGTAATTTATTTTTTTTTCCATCCACTTTGGCTTTTGTCTATTCAACAGCATGTCCATTTTTGTGTGTAGTTTTGGTCCTAACATTTTTGTTGTTTTTTATTTATTTACTTGGTTTTTTCTGCTTTGCTTTCTTGGTTTAGGATTGTCTCCCAGTGACAACTGCTAGCACCACAGGGCTAGAACCTGATAAAAGACAACGCAAAACCACCATGCCTTTGGGGAAATGACTTTGCTACCTTGCCAAGAAACATGTTTAGCAGGTTTATAAGTCAAGGTGGAGTTGGAGTTCTCTGAGCCCTTCTGCCCTCCTTGAAAGATATCAGGTGGGAACCTCAGCAAAGTTAGTATCTTGAGTACCATCTCCAGGGTTGGGCAAACTGGTTCAGGTAGAAGAAACTGCAACTAAGACTGAACCTTTGCCCATTTCTTTATGGGCTGAGGCTAGACTGTCTTCTTCCACTTCACAAACCTAAAATTGGGACATGCCTATCCTTAGAGCTGAACTTTCATAGACATTGTGAAAAGTATGGCTGATATCTTAAAATTTTTCTCCTGCACATCTGTACTTCTACCCTCCCTTGAGGTTAAATATTTGAGTATCAGTCAGTATTTACTCCATGCACACTAATCCCAGATTGGTGTGGGCTTCAGGCGTCCATTACTCCCCACAGGACCGCAAACCAGTGTGTCCCTTTGGCTTTGCCAAGAGTGTGTTAGAAAGTAGGGGCTGTGGGGATGCATGTGGTTAGCCTAAGCAGCCACTTGTCATTGTTGGAGAGTCTGTGTGGTTTTTATGAGGAAAGGAATTAAATAGTCTTCCGCCGAGTTGACTCAGAAAAAATACAGCAAGGGGCTGAGTGTAGAGATGAAGGGGGTTCTTTTTGGCCTTAAGGCAATCTTGGCAATTATACCTCTGTTAAGAATAGGTCTATTGCAGGACAGAGGATGTCTACCATTTTCAGTTGTATTAGCCATAATTCATTACTGAAGGAGTTAGCAGCTGCTCACCCAGCCCTTGTCCCAGCTGCTCTAAGAGGAAGCACAAGTAACTTGATTTTGTAAAAGAACATTTTAACTTTTAAAGAAAAACTTTCTGAGAGGTACTTCCATAGCAGTAACTTGTTAAAGCATCAGTCACACCCAGGTCATGTGGTATTGGGAGCATTCAGTGGCCCAGCCAATACATAAAGACCTATGTGCAACAGAAGGACCCTCTGGGAAAGTAACTGAGGGCGGACTTCTAGGAAGGAGGAGCTACAGGAGACAGATCAATGGGAGAAGGCACAAAAGAGAGATGAAACTTCAGGCAGGATAACCTGAGGCATTTGCTGGCCCAGCATCTTCTGACATTTATCTCCCTCGGGTGAAAATGGTGACTGATGAAGAGCAGGGATAGGTACTATGTCCTTGAAATCCGAGATGGACTCTAGACTGAGGATACCTGTGTCCACTTTGTCAGTAAGCCACAATGAGCAGGACACCATCAAGATTTGTTTTAAATCAAATGAGATATTTTGGGTTAAAGTGGCTCAAAGTCCAGACTGCTCCAGTTCTATTGAATTATCTGTCAACTAAAGCTGAATCTGTAAACTCCTGCTGCCTCTGTCAAAGGGGATACAGGCACTGCTTTCCAGCATCAGTAGCTCTTCTTAGCAGAAAAATCCTTGAGATAGCAAAATAATGCTCCTCTGGCCTTAAATGCAGCTCAGGAGGTGTTTTCAAGGCTCCTCATGTAGCTGCTGCCCTGTTGTAAACCTTCATAAAGCAGAGAGCCTTCTGTTTATATTTTTGCTTGCGATTGGCAGGGGTTGGCAGGTTATCTGAATACTCTATCTCTGTCTATATTTGCCTACTTCTAGATCTGTTGACAGTATAAGAGTGTCAATATTCTTTTCCTTGTAAGGCAATCTAAGCAACTGCTTAACTGTTGACTCAACTGAGGATTACTAATTTCAATAGCTAGTTAACAAATCAGCTTATGCTCCAGGTAGAAGTGCAGTGCCTGCTGCTTGTGAAAAGGTCCTGGGAAGCTAACAGTGATCAGTTGCTTGGAGCTCAGGGCTAAGCCAGGGTGGAGTGCAGTGATGCTCCCTTCAGGCAGGTGATTCACCTGCCCAACAGATAAGCCAGGATGGGGGGCACACTCCCTGCATTATATCAGGATGTCTCTTCTTCCAGTTCTTTGGATGGTGGCTTCCTGAAACTTACTTTACATTTAAATTATGGCAGGCAACTGCTGAATTCTTTCCTCCTCCTAGCATGACTTTATAGAACTTATTCAGCTAACTTGGTTCTCTTTGCACAGAGAGAATGATAGGTCTGGCTGAAGCGAAGGTTTGTGAAAGTATTTGCAGGGTACTTGCCAGCTCAAATTCCACCTGAATCTTAACCAGGTTTTGGAGGGGTTTTTTTGCTGTGTTGCAGCTCTGGAGCGCATTTAAGAAATAGGTTGATTCCAGCTTGTGCTGAGATGTGCCTTAGTCCAAGCATGCAGGAACTGACACTGAATGTGTGCAGTATATGCAAGACCTGCACCAACTCTGTAGTGCTTCAAGTCTAAATTTTATTTTTAGTCATCTCTGAAATACCAGGAAATGACTCAGTAGAAATTTATCTACTTCATTTCCCTTTGCCTTGAAATGTTCTTGAGATGGTCATGAGAATGTATCACAGGCTGGCTGTGTTCATCTGTCTCTGCTCTGCTTTCTATTTGTTCTGCAACTATCTTCTGAAACACTGTGTATGCTTTGAGGCATGTTTTTGGTTTTTTCAGCTCTGCTCATCCCTTTCTTTTGCATACATGTGTTTACAGTTCATCTTTCCTAATGGAAATAATGTTCCACAAAGGTCTGGGGATGAGGGAAAAGAAGGAGCTGCATGTGTGCTCTTTTCATTACATTAGAAATGAGTGTTGATCAAGTTCCACTGGAGTGAATTTACTTGCATTTCTATGTAACAATAGCCTAGAAAAGACTTCGTCTTTTTTCACAGTTCTACTACATGCATGGATAAAATGAGCTCAGAATCCAAATTTAAAAAATACTGTGGTGTGGGGAGATGTCCATCTTAGTAGTTTGTGCACATGTCCTCTTTGCTTTGTTGGTATTCATCCTGACATACAGTGTGTCTCATTTAATGAATGTTTTTGTCAGCTTCTGTGGGAAATGCCTCAAATCTATTCTAATTCTCTGTCAATGCTGATAGGCATCCATCAAACCTACAAAGCCTCTGTTTTGGTATTCAGTTGACTACCTGGGTGCACAGTGATAAGGGAAAAGCAGCTGGTAGCACTGCAGGACCAAAGCCATAGTTTAGTTACTGGTATTCCCCCTCTCCCTTCTCCAGAGCTGAGGACAGCCGTAGTGTTGATGTGACAGGGAGAGATGTGCACCAACTCAGCGGGCAGTCCTTGAAGGGCAAAGCTGCTTGGGGCTCTCTAGGTCTGTCCAGAAAGAAGAACCAGCACCTCCTGCTGACTCACCTCAGGGATATTTTGAGCACTAAAGACCTTGATAATTTGGACCCATAATTTCTCTTTCAGTGATTAAAAAGTTCCTCTCTAGGCTGGCTGGGGAGAGTGTGTGCTCCATACCTTCTTGACAAGAGTAAAAATCTCCCTGCTTATCTCACTTGAAATCATCTATTTCACATTCATCATCTGAATTCAATTAAAAATAACCTGCAGCTGTAATAGTTAAGGGTTGTTTTTAACTGAACTCCCTTCATCCCAGCACGTGTGGGATTTCCCCCTGCAGTTTCAAGAGCAGGTGGTCAGTGGGAAATTCCTACAAGCTCCTCAGTGTAGGGTTGCTCTTGGGGGCTAGTTAGAGCATAGCAGATGTGGCTTTGCATTCATCTCTACAAAACAGAAGACTGATTACTTCCCCCGCCTTCTATCAATACTTGACACAGGCTGTGTGAGAAGAGAGGCTATGGGATGCATATCTGCTCCTGAGTTCCTGCAATGCATGTGTGTGCTGTTTATAACAGCCAGACAGAGCATCATCTTGAGATTGTTTGCAAATAAGTTGGTGCAGTGTGCAGGGACAAGATATGCCACAGAACCATCTTGGTTTTGAGCATATAGAATGCAAGTTCCCTGGAACGCTTGTGGGACTAGCTTGGTTTATATCATAAAACATTTACAAGTGAATGGGTTTGGAGAGTGTTTAAGCATTCATTCGTCATCCTTCTCTTATTGGTAATGAGAAGTTTCCTGTTAAGAACTGGGTGAGGCACTGCCTTGAAGAAATGTTCACAAGCAACGTGAGAGATTCTTGCTTTTATTTCTTCTGCGTGGGAACTCTGAAGTTCGCAGCTTAGATTGAACTTCTGCAAAATCCACACCTCCATCTCAGAGACATAGCTTAATCTAGGACCCTGATTTGGCTTGTCTTAGCTTTTCTGTCCTCTGTTTTCAGGCACTCTTGTAAAACTTCCTATGCATTTTTTTCTTTTTAATTGGATTGACTTTTTGTGGAAGACTTAAGCTTCAGTGGTTTAACTCTCCTGTCTGACTAATAGCAGGGAAAAATGTTAAAACTTGTTACTCTTTCTTTTTGCTCATCTTGGCATGTAAGGAGCAATAGTTTATGCAGAGAAAATTTGGCGAAGAAATTACCTTGATTTCACACAAAGTCTTCAGAGTGTTGTGATGAAAATGTCTTTTGATTAGACAAAGTCAAAAGCCCTTGAAATCCTCATGTGTACAATGTAAGAAGTGGAATCCTTATCTTGCAACTTGTCATCACAACATGAATGTGAGCTCTGGGTATGTCTTTCATTGGCTTTGAAAAGGCTTTGGATCCAAAAGCTGCTCTTAGGATAAAAGGTTTCTGCTGTGTGCTGGTTTACTTGGCACCATGATCTTTCTCTGACTCGCGGACCAAGACAGAAGTCCACTGTACATCTCACACCCCACTCAAATAGTAGCCTTCAGTGCAGAGCAGTACTCCCCCAGCTCACTCTGAGGCTGGGGTCTGCTTGCTGCACTTATTTTTGCAGCTTGAAGTTTTATTTCTACTTCAGCTGGTAAATTCAGTCTCCTCCTTCCCCTGCCTCCTCTTCCCTCAATGCAACGATAAGAAATTACTCTAACTTAAAAAGATATTTGTCATCCAAAATACCACACCCATACTGTAGCTCATCAAATTTACATCTCCAAAGTAACTAATCCTACAGCCCCCAATGACTTTTTTTCAGTGACCAGGTGGATGTCTGTGGGGCTCTGGGGTACATCTTTGCACTGTGCTCTAGGGAATGGCCACAATGTTCAGCTCCTATTCAGACATATGACCCTCCCAAAGCACAGCTCTGATAGGCAGTTTCATTGCAGTGATGCAGAAGTGGTTGCAATCAGAGCTCCAGAGCAGCTAAAAACCACGTTGTGCCACTTGGGCTCTGCAGGGCTTCCACTGCATACACACATCTGCATTGTGTGTCAACAGGTCCAGCTCTTTTCCTTGCAGTATGGGCTCTGGGGTGTGAGCCCAGAGTTGCTTCCTTCTGCAGCAAAGTCACCAGCACCATTTCCCCCTCATGCAAGAGGGAAAGAAAAGCTTGCACAATGAATGTATTCCCAGGCTCACTTCCTTTCCTGCTGGGAGAGATGATGAAATTTTTCATTTTTAACAATAGGCAAGTGGGTTCTATCATTGGCAATAAATGAAGTCAGATTTCCTAGGGCTTTGTCTGTTGGTTAATACAAGGAGTTTTGTTTATTTTTTTGTTTGTCAGAACTTTCTTTCCCCTTCATTATACTGAGGCTGCAATGCAATAATAAGCATTAAAAATCCACAGCAGAGAGATCCTCTGATGGAGGAATGGATCTCATGCTGTCTAATAAAATAGCCTACCCCAGTGATACTTCTCCTACATCCGAGTTTTATAAATGTTCTCATTAAGATTCTCTTAAATCTGATAAAAGATGGACCACTTATTGCAGTCTTTCATTCAAAGACCACGTGGCACTCTACCTGGCCACTAATGGCATAAAATTTGTAGGAATTGAGTATTTTTCTGAGCATCTGTCAGCAGTGGTGGGAACTGGCCAGTTCCAAAAGCAAAGAGAGTATGGATATTGTAGAGAGAGGGAAGGAAAAGCATGCTATCAAAATCTTCAGATCTTTCTTGCAAAGATAGTACCACCTTCTGCCGAAACCTTTGTAAGGAGAGATGGGAACACAGCATTCAAACATAGCTACAGTGACCAGACACCAAAGAAAGGCATCTTAACAACTCTCTGGAGGTTCCTGTACGTGCACTATGAAGATGCAAGTGGGAACACATACTACTTTTAACTTATGCTTGAGAAAATGGCTCAGTTATTGCAGCTCTGCCTCTCTTTAGAGGCTCATTTCCTGTCCTGTTGCCCGTGTTCTCACATTCCAACCAGCACCATCACATACATATCTTTTACAGAATTGTTTCTATTCAGTGATTCCCAGAAGGTCTTATCAGGCAAAGAGCTGCAGCATCTGGATGTGGTTGTCATACAGACCTTAGTCTCTCCCTACTACAGCTATTCTTTGTCCCGTTCCATCTCTGTCTGATACCTGTTAAGGGGTTTGTGTATACCTCCTAATGCTGCTTGAATCCCAAGCTACAAGGCTTTACAGAACCATTCAAAGCAGTCCAGTAATGTCCTTTTACTCTGTGCTGATCACATGACAATTTCAAATGACTTGAGCATTTCACATTTTTGTGTAATCTCCTTAATGTGAGGGCACTTTGGGAGCTCTCAGATTGCAGGGAGTTCAGGGTAATTTTAACTTGTAACACTACAAGTTTCCACAGATCTAAGTGTGGAGGTTTGATGGGGTTTGGAGCTGCAGTACTTGCCTGGGAAGTGAACGGTGGGGAAGGCAGCAGCTTTATTTGCCTTTCTTCTAGAGCAGGAATTTACTGAATGAATAAGGACATTAGTTGGCACCAAATAGCTGCCTTGGAAAAATAAAGGTGCAAATGTGCCAGGGAGAAGAGCATATAATCACTTGCAAAGGTGACATGTCAAATTGGATTGAACAGTGATGCTGTCTGTGAAAATGGATGTAGTTATTTGCTGGACAGTTGAACTTCATTTTACAAGGTTACTATTCAGTCATGTTTTATTGGCAGCACCTTGACACACAGATTATTATGCAAACTCTTTGAAATGCTTATCTGTAGTTTGACACTGCTGAATCTATAAATAATTATAATCTTTCTGCCTCTATATCTTTTCCTTCTCTTGGGGTTTGTAAAATGTTACAGGAGAAAAAGCTATTTTGGTGTTTCAGGTCCCCACCCCGAGTTCCTTGCGCATTGCATTTCCGAGTGATTTTTGCGGGGTCAGTGTTTGGGTCTCTGGTAATTCAGTCAAACTTCTAAAGAATCCATGGATGATCAAAGACATGAAATGTTTTCCATAGGAGAAACAGCAATGCAGGTGAGGACTCCAGCCTCAAAAATGTAAGGGAGAGGGGAAATATGTTAGGAGTCAACTAAATAGTGAGTGGCATGGAGCAAGTTATCTAGATCTTTCCTGCTTGCTTACTCTCAGGAGCTGGACTATAGAATTAGACTGGTGACTGCCAAATTCAGAGCAATCCAAAGGAGGCAGTGTCTGAAACTTGCAGATGTGCATGTTCTTCCATCTTATCCAGGTCATGTTGAAGTGTAACTCTGAATGTATGTAGTCTTGTGGCAGAAAAGTTAATTCTCCCTGAGGCCTTGGTTTTTTTTGTGATAGAAGACCTGATGTCCAGGTTTCCTGCATTCTGGCTGTTCCTAGGACCTGTGGGAATCATTTTTCAGCAGTCGTGGCTGACCAGGGATGTACCAGTAGGCTGGAAGTTAGCCAATGTGATACCCATCTACAAGGAGGGCTGGAAGGAGGATCCAGAAAACCACAGGCCTGTCAGTTTGACTTCAGTGCCAGGGAAGCTGATGGAGGAGGTCATCCTGAGTGCCATCACACAGTACATACAGGACAACCAGACCCACTCAGTGTGGTTTTATGAAAAGCAGGTACTGCTTGACTAACCTGATCTCCTCCTACAACATGGTCACCTGCTTAGTGGAAGAGGGAAAGGCTGTGGGTGTTGTCTATCTGGACTTTAGTAAGGCCTTTGGCACTGTTTCCCATAGCATTCTCCAGGAGAAACTGGCTGCTCCTGGCCTGGATGGGTGTACACTTTACTGGCTAAAAAACTGTCTAGGTGGCCAGGCCCAAAGAGTGCTGCCAAATGGAGTTAAATCCAGCTGGCAGCCAGTCACCAGTGGTGTCACCCAGGGCTCAGTCCTGGGGGCCAGTCCTGTTTAACATCTGTATCAATGGCCTGGATGAAGGGATCAAGAGCACCCTCAGTAAGTTTGCAGATGACACCAAGCTGGGTGGAAGTGTTGATCTGCTTTTGAGGGTAGGGAGGCTCTGCAGAGGGATCTGGACAGACTGGACCAATGGGCCAAGGCCAATTGTACTGATTTCAATAAGGCCAAATGCTGGGTTCTGCACTTAGGCCACACCAACCCCCAGCAGTGCTACAGGCCTGGGGAAGAGTGGCTGGAAAGCTGCTCAGCAGAGAGGGGCCTTGGTGTGTTGGTTGATAGCCAGTTGAACATGAGCCAGCAGTGTGCCCAGGTGGCCAAAAAGGCTACCTGGCCTATATCATGAACAGTGTGACTAGTAAGACCAGGAAAGTGATTTTTTTTTTTTTTTTACCCCTGTCCTCAGCACTGGTGAGGCTGCATCTCAAGTACTGTGTTCAGTTTTGGGCCCCTCGCTGCAAGAAGGACATTGAGGCACTAGAGCATGTCCAAAGAAGGGCAACAAAGCTGGAGAAGGGCCTAGAGCACAAGTCTTATGAGGAGCAGATGAGGGAACTGGGGTTGTTTAGCCTGGAGAGAAGGAGGTTCATGGGACACCTTCTTGCTCTCTACAACTATCTGAAAGGAAGTTGTAGAGAGGTGGGAGTCAGTCTGTTCAACCAAGTGACAAGTGATAGGACAAGAGGAAGTGGGTTCAGATTGTGCCAAGGGACATTTAGTTTGGATATTAAGAAGGATTTCTTTACCAAACAGCTTATCAGGCACTGGAACAGCTTGTCCAGGACAGTGGTGGAGTCCCCATCCCTGGAGGTTATTTTTATTTAACTTTTTTGTGAATGTTTTAATTTATTTTTTTATTTTATTTAAGATTTGTGTAAATGTAGTGCTGAGGGATGTGGTTTAGTCAAGGACTTGTCAGTGTTATATTAATGGTTGGACTCGATGATCTTAAAGGTCTTTTTCAATCTAAGAAATTCTGTGATCTGTGGTCATGCTCCATGCTCAGTGGCAGGGCTGGGAATGCAGGACACTGTCAGCATCCCTGCCTCTGCTGATGCCTGGGAGAGATGCAGGGGAAGGGAACTAGCCAGACTGCAGCTTATTGTCAAAGGCAATCTAATTTAATTAGAGCTGAACTGGATCATTATTTAATGAGAACTGAGACTAATTAATTTTGGAGTCACAGTATGAAAGATGCTTTGTTCCTTTTGAATAGGTAACTAAGCAAGGCTTACGCAGACTCCTTGTCCTCTGTTGCATTTGCAAAGGGTTTGTTCTCTTTCTTATCTCTATCTTATTTGTATAAGCACTTTGTAATTAGGAATTAATTGTTTTGTTGCTAATGTTTTGTATAACTATCTTACTTTAGAATGACAGACTTTTCCAAGTATCAGGGCTTTGTCTACCAGAGGACACTGACCAGACAAGAATCACTCTGCAAGGTGGTGATGTGTACAAAAAGAAGAAAAGATGCCCAGGGGTGAAGAGGTATCTTTGAACTGCTCTGAGCTAAAGCTGCTTCTGCTCAGGAACAGAGTGGCAGGTGACAGCATTTAACAATACCAGATCCAGTTCATTTTTCAGTGTAGACAAGTTAGCTTTCACATGGTTTATCCTCACCTTGTTCTGCCAGAGCAGTACGGTGTCACTAAAATATTTAGCTGCCCTTCTCTGGAAGGAGAAGGTTTTACCTGTTCTTATTTCATTTGTAGTGGCCCTACATGCACTGGATGAGAACAGCCTAGCCCTTCTGTTCCTCACTCCCATAAAAGCCTCAGAGGCTCCAATGTTTGCAAATAGAAGACAGCATCTCATTAACTGGAGTGATATTCATTTGCAAGCCAGGGACTAATATATTGAGTTCTGATGTTTCAAATTAGTCTTGTGTGACTTGTTCCTCGTTGGCATCAGCAATTAACCCACAATGTTCAATATCTAGCACCTCATTTCCATCAGAAAGCAAACTTGGTGTTTGAGCCCAGCATTTCTTAGGATGCTCTTGAGGTATCCTTTTCATGTGTAAAATTCAATGCAGACTGTTTTATGGTTCCTAGCATCTGAGTTAGTGCACAGCTGAGAATAACTTTCACAGGACATTCCTTGTTTCCTGAGTTTTGTGGGTTCTCCCCCTGCTCCACTCATTGCACGCTTATGTACATCATGTATACCTGTGGGTACATCCGTAGGAGTCTTTAAGAAAACCATGTGACATTCAGAAGACCTTTCATCCATGTGCATGTGCTTCATGGGGTGAAGCCTGTCGGAAAAGCTCTCTCTTTGAATGCTGTGTATTGGTACAAGTTTAAGTCACTGGTACCTCAGTTTAAGTCATTGATATAGCATATGCACAGAAACTTCCAACATGACAGCACTTGACGCATTAATTAAAATTTTAACTTCTTGTAAGACCCAGCCTTGTTGGAAAGAAAAATAGTAGGTTATACTGACAACAGATAGAAGCTAGGGCAATGATAGTGTGTCCCTGTCAGAATATTTCCCTGCCACATCTCTAGATTGAATTTTTTTTTTTTCCTCCTATCCATATCTTTGTCAATCCATTCTCATGTTCCAATATCTTTCTAGGATGATAACAAAAGACTCCTTTAGAAGGTTATTGCAGAATGGTGCATGTTTCAGACCTGTTGCACAAACAGGGAATGCACTGTTGATCCATTTTTGCCAGCCCCAGTTTCTACACCTATGTATTCAGTTTTGGAGGAAACCTGTGCTGAAACATGTCCTCAGAGAGTCCCTACAGTCTCAACTCTGGGACTCCAGCCTATTCTCTCTGTTGGGGTCTGTCTGTGCTGGATGCAATCTCTGCACAATCATGCTTTCCTATCTTTCATTGCTTCAGGGCTGCTTTCCTGATCCCTGACAGCTTCATTAATTTTTTCCTACTCTTACACATCTCTTTCTACACCTTTCAGATGATCCAAACACCTTTGATTTTTCTTCAGAAACTCCTAGCAAGAGGCATTCTGCTGCTCTTACCTCTAGGGCTCTCTCTATGTTAGCTGGCTGCCAAAATGGCAAGGCAGTCATGGCAAGATTTGTTCTCAGTTTCGTTGTGACTGGAGCCCTGGAAAGCCATGCCAGTGGCAGCACCAGTTGTTTGCATGCTGGGGGAAAACCTTGGCCCATATGGCTCTTGCTGGGAAGAGGATGCTTTCAGAAAAGGGGTGTTGCTCCCTTTGATCCTTGCCATGTGGCAACAGAAGCAGTGACCACAGGGCTCTTTGCCCTTTCTCTTACCCTTCCCAGTTCCCTGTCCCAGGTCTGCCCCTTTCCCTACTCATGCTTCTGCACTGCTGGGAGTTCTTGAGCTGCCTCAGGCATGGAGAGGTGCTTTGTGCTCACCTTGATGTGGCAGTGCAGCAAAGGTGAGGGTGCTGAGGGCTGGAGTAAGAGAGTCTGAGAGCAGGTGCACCGCGGTTAGGGCAGATGACTCTATCCAGTTACTCATCTCAGAGCAGGTCTCCACTTATTCCTTCCTCTCCTTTTCTGGAGAGTTACTGTAACTTGCATATTTGTGATGCTTTCTGCCCCTGCAGGCAGAATGACTTGTTCACTATTATCCAATCACCTGCAAACCACTTGCTTTAGGTCAGCTACATCTCATCTAAGAACAACCTGAATCTGCTGAATGCCTTCCCCAGCCCTATTTGCACAGTTCTTGACCACTGTGAATTGTGAGACATTCTTCTACAGTTTATGGATGGTCTGGCCTGAGATGATGCTGGATGCATCATGAGGGATGAGGCACATTCTGAGCATGGAACCTTGCAGGATCAGACCTTGATGATAGGGGGATGACAATGCAGTGTTAGTAGGCAGATGTGAGCCCCTGTCTGGTCTGCACAAAAGCCAGTGCTGGTCTGAGTCCTGTGGCTCTGGATATGTTGGTGCTGGGTATATTTGTCTGGGCTTTCATCCAGGTTTGCATAACTACACAGCTTTTGGTCCTGAGCTGGATCTTGTCTGGTTAGGGCAAAGATCACTATGTGTCTGCTCAGGAGAGCAGGGCAGAGCAACTCAACATACTTATCACCCACACATGCCGAATGTGTCTACAGAAACTTGTTGTCAATCTCATCCAGATTCCTCACCATTCATTTTCATCTTCATCTAGCATCACATATCTTGTGGTCAGCAGTGTTGAGATCAGCCAAAATCAATATAATTCTACATTGTTAGTATATTCTCAGTGCAGTGCAGCTGTCCTTGCTATGCAGGGAGCATAACTTAATCTCCCTCCGAGATGTGCTGAATTTATTGCTCAGTAATGTTCAGTGAATATAGAGTGGTGGGTGGGGAAAATCCTGGCTTTTGATTCAGAATTTGTACTACATCTGAGAGTAAAAACTGCTGTGCTGACTCAAAGCAAACTGCTCCTATTTGGACTATACTCTTTCACAGTGCTGCTTTCCTCCTTTCTCTGTGCTTACAGTATTAATCTGGCTGGTTCTGGGTGGATGCAGGAACTGACTGGCTGGCAAAAAGGGAGATCAGAAACAGAAATCATATTGAAAAAGGAAAAAAAAAGTCTTTGGTGGGAAGAAAAGTAGCAAGTTTTTATCCTTTTATGTAAGGGTGGTATGTGTGTGTATGGGGGGAAATTATTCAAAGGAAGAAATTGTTTCCCTTTTAACTTGGCTCTTGAAAAATGCCACAGTGAATTATTTAATCTCCTTAAGTGGATCCCCTAGTCTAGCTTCCTCGAAGGCATTTGCTTGCAGTATCTATGTCAGCCTCTTAGCACAGGCAATGTTGCTCACAAAGCCGACTCCTGTGCTAACAGGGATTTCTGCATACCTGTACCCCAGGCTGCTTGCTTGCTTGAGTATTCCTCAGGGCATGAAAAGTGGGAAAGTACCAGAAGGGGAAAGATATAGCTGTAGCCTGTTAATTAAACTGAAAATAATATCTCAGTGGCAAAAATCTTAAGTCAGTGAGAATTCTGTCGTGACTTAAATAAGGACAGAGTCTCAGCTCAGATCTGGATCCCGTGTGTCCCACTGATATTTTTTTTGTGCGATTTGGACCTCTGCATATATCTGGATTGTTACCTTCAGGCTGCGCTCTTATCCATGGGCTGCCCTTGTGGGTGCTCTGGTCACTTCTTGGGTGCTCTGGTCACTTCTTAGATGGTTAGATGTTATTGAAGACAACATCAACATCTAAACCAAACCAGGCATCTGTTAGAAAGGGAAGCCACCAGTTTCCAGGACCGTTGTAGAGATAAGTAAGACTGTGGCTTGCCTGGGGGCAAAGGGAGCTCCACATATGGCTCTGGAAAGCTTTAGAAGGTCTTTTGAAAATGCTAGACTTTGGTCTGCTTCTTTCTTTAGGTGGAAGCAACTGATATTATTCTGTTGCTTTTCTTATGGGTTAAGGAGGAACTAGAATGAGAGAGTAGGACGTCCTGGCTTTAGCTTTGAGACTAACTTCAAGGAAATCATGGAGAGTCTTCTTGCCACGCATGGTGTCTCCTGCAGAGTTAATCTCACTGTCCGTATTATCACCTTATGTGATATATAATCACCCAGAGGCTAGGACGTGCAAGCATGTAGTTATAAGTGCCCACAGAAACACTGTGATCCCTTGCTCTGATGCCAGAGATAAATGCTATGACTCTGGACTGTATTATATTCTCAGAACCAAACCACTCAGCAAACATGCCTCGTGATTCCACTCAACCCTGTCATAATGATTTTAGAAGAAAACCACCAGAAATGTCGTGGTTTTGGGTTCTTGTCAAAGCACAGCAGAAGGGCGCTGGTTGATTACTTTTTTTTAAATTAATTTTAACATTACATTCAGAATGAAACTCTGGGCATACACCTAAATGGACTGAATGTAAAGAAGGCCTTATACAGATTGTGGTGAAAAACCACTGGATTTCTTCTGAAAACTTACTGTGGATGCAGGAGATGAGAGAATTTAAAATATAACTATGTGAAATTCCACCATGAAAGCTGTATGTCCTTCTGGGTTACTCTAACATTTCTTAGATCTTTGTAGACAAAAAAAAAAAAAAAGATAAATATATTTTTTCTCGATACACTAACAAATATAAACAATCATACTTCAGGTCTGCAAATTAAATGTTTTCTTCTCCTGTCCACTTTCTTCCTGCTTTCCCCAGACATAAAGAAAAAGCAGCCCATAGGATGTACCTGAAAAGATGGCACCTTCCCCTCCATACCTGGGTATGAATGCCGTTGCAGACAGCCACTGTGAAGCAAAATCTTTTTGTGATGATTAACTGCTCTGGAGCTCACTGGGCATCTGGCTAGCTATTATTGGTCATGGGATTGCCTAGGCCAGTGGTGGTGTGCATAATTACAAAACACTGGGCAGTTGTCCAGGTGGTTTGTGTAGGCACAAGTACACCCTATAGCTATAAGTCTGCTTGAAGCCCTGGATTGGGCAGTGCTGTGGACAGAGGAGGGAGGAGGTGCTGGTACCATTAAGCAGTGTAAGCTGTCTCATGACAGTGGGCAGAGCTGTTGGGAAGGTCACTGAGAGGCTCCAGAGTCTGCAGCAAGTTTCCCGTCTTGTGCTAACAGTCAATGGGCAAGGGCTGCCATTCTCAGCTCTGCAGGGAGAGTTGGTAGCAATGCTCACACTAAGCAAGCTGTGCTTCATAGTAACTCTGGCTGGCTAGTGTGCTACCATACCTTCATCCAGCCCTTCTTTCTTCCTGGCTACCGTGCTGAGATGATTATTGCTGCAGAAGGCATAAGCGGGACAGGATGAAGGCTTTGTCTTCAGCAACTGACATTCACAATATGATACCTAAAGACAGTCCCACCTTTCTTCATGTTGGTGAGACACTGGTCCATGAAGTGATATAGCTGAAGCACTTGCAGGGACTCGTCCTAGTAGGATGTGTGTGGTGTGATAACCACAACAAGAGGAGACAGGTGGGCAGCTAGAGGTGGAAGCACCTTTAGCCTCCACAGAAAAAAGCTTAAAACTTACCTGCCAGAGTCTTTTCCAAATGCTGTAACTGCTGATACTCCAGGGTATGAGCCTTTAGCAGGTGAGCTGAATTGCACATCCCTCTCTCAAGCTTGGATGACATCAACAGCATCCGGGCTAGAGGCCACCAGCAGGTAGCACTAGTGTGGCCCTCTGTGCCCTGGTAAGGGCAAGTTTGCAGCTCTTCCAAGAGGTGTGAGAGCTGATGCAGCAAAGGCCTCCTGGTTTTAATAACAACAGAGGGCTTCATGTGCAGAGTATTCCTTCCTCTTCCCCAGTGCTTTAAACAAGAGTCCAAAGAAGGATCCTAATGAAGCCAACCTTGCACACCATAGACTGAGCTCCCTTAGATCTCTTTTAACGGTTGGAATTGTGAAATATTTGTTGCATCTATAATTAGGGAGTAGAACAGATGGCTAGAACTTAGTTATAATTAAAGTCTAATGCACAGTAAAATAACCCAGTGCAGCCAGTGATTCAGCGGCAACCAAAGAATTTTAATTCTTTCTTTGCTGGGCTTAAGCTTCAGTTGCAGGAACTGGGACTTCAGGGAAAGTCTGTTGCATCACTTATTACATAGGGACATGGCTCTATATTAAAGGACTGTGTGGAAATTTTTGATTGCTATGTATTAAATTATATTGTGTGGTCTTGCTTACCTTAGTAACTTGAAATCATGTGTGAAAAAGGCATGTGAATTGTTTTAATGCCACAGAATCTGCATGTTGTAATCTGTTTTAGAAGAGACTTTCTTAAAGCCTGTCTGCCTAGTAATTGATTGCTAATGCTTTAGGATAAGTTATTTGGAAAGAGGCATTAATTAGGTGCTCTTAGACAGGAACACATTTTATTTCTAAAGGTGTTTTAAATGGTGTTATCAGTTATATCATTTAGTGCATATTTAACACCACTTTCAAGTGTGGACCATGAGAGAACTCATGATATTATAACTTGTTCCCCAGGGTTAGTGCACCCCTGTGAGACAGAGCTGACTTCTGCTTCCACACCCACAGAGACCATGGTCTCTAAGTGAATCTGGAACAGCCCCTGGCAAAGGCTGTGGAAAGCCAGGGGCTCCAGAAACACTGCAAAAGGCAGGATTTGACTCACTCAGCCTTGGGATGGATGGTAATAGGATGTGGAATGAGGGGACCTAATTCAGCATCACTAAAACTGATGCTTGCAGGACTTTCCAGGAAAGCTGTTAGGCATGTAAAAAAAAAAAAAGCTGTCCCCCTCATCCTTATCTCTGCTCCCAGATGGAGGTTTTCTGACCTGCCACCCCATGAGACGACAGCAGCAGCACTTAGCAGTAAGACTTTGCAATGAAGCATCCCTTGAGCACCTCAGAGCCAGCCCCACGAGTACCGAGAGGTCTGAGTGGCTGCCACGCCTGCCCAGCCACCCATGACGCGGTGACTGGGATCACCAGATGGCACTGTTCTGCCCACTGGCAATAACCTGATCGCTGGGCAGCAGATGTGCACTGCCTCGGAACAGGTTACATCGCTCAGGTTTTGAAGAGGTTGATTCTTGGAAATCAACTGTCGGTTGTCGATCTGCCCGCTGTGTGCTGCACCTTGTACTGGCGTTGCTGCTTGGGTGAGGTTTCAGCCCCTAGAAGGAGGGACTGGGTTTCTGCAGGTGGATTCTCTGTCTGTTGGTACCTCTTGTTTGGTTGGTGTTGCCCAGAGGGTGAGTCGCTTCTGGCAGGTCTGCTTCGTTGTGAAGAGCGATGCTGGCTTCTGCCATCCCGTGGCAATCGGGAAATTACCCTGGACTGAAAAGCTGAAGGCTGAGTTGAGAGCTTGGGACAGAGGGTTAATCTTTTGCCTGCTTCAAGGGTGCAGCGGATGACGCGCTTTGGTTGAGTCACAACAGAAATCGTTTCATTTTGGAAAAAGTGAGGTGCAAAGTTTTGATCGTATCTCATACGAGGTTTTGGTTTTCTTCAAGGATGCGTATATGGGCTATTAACATCAAAGTGCAAGGATGAGGGTAATGCAAGAGACTCTCCTTAAGTCATTATATTCTCCACAAAGACATGAAACACTGGCTCTTCAGCTTTCCTGAGCTTTGCTCCGAGAGAGGAAAAATTTTTATTAGCTTTCACATGTTACTTCAGTGGCACCAAATGCTTTCTTTATGTGCATGTACTTTATGGTCACTTATTAAGTAGATTTTGTGCTCCATCCTGAGGAGAATGCACTGACTAGCAGAGCTAAGCATGTCCTGTCCTTACTGGTTTTGAAGCTGTGTGGAAAAGGACCCCATGGCCCTAAATGCAGGTGTTCTCAGGCTGTATCTCCAGCACAGTCAGGAGGGCAATTATTACCTGTGTGAACGCACCCACATGAATGGTAATCTGGGTGAACTGGGTACTGCTGGCTGGGGAGGTGTGGAAGTGCAGGCTTCAGCAGAGGATGTGCAAGTTTGCAACCAGGGTTTCCATTGCTAGTGGTTAATGCTTTGGGGATTTTTATTTTAATTGCTACTGGTTCTTGAACTGGCTTTAATCCCATTAGTTCAGGTATGCCTGCAGGAGCTGTGCTTGCACCTCAGATTGTAAGAGAGACATAGCCTTAATGCTGGGAACTAGAGCCCTGCCAGCCAAGCAGGGCGTTTTTGTTATATCCTGTTTGGAAATAAGAAATTCTTTTGAGACTGATGCTTTTCTACGGAGGATTTATTTTCTGAAGCTGCCAAAAGGACAGAGAGGTTCCTGCTTGTGTAAAGTATGCAGGAGATGGAAAACAGCAAGGGCTGATAGCAGCAACAAGATGTTGATAGAATTCAGCTCAGCTCTGACTCACAAGGAAGAGCTAGAGGCAGTGGAAGACAAGTGATGCAGCAAAATCCAGTCTACTGCATTCCTGTGTCCTCCATCAAGGCTGACAATAAATGCCATCCTTGCTATTGACTTTCTCCCTGGTGAATCTCTCCACACAGAAAACTTCCTGAAAGCTTTCCCTTTGCTTCATGTAAAGCAAACCTCTTCTTTCCTTGGCTTCTGGTCTCATGCTACTGGATGTCACCACCACTTCAGAAACCAATATCCTCAATGTCCATGCATCAACTCCTGCAGTTTCTGGTGTGAAAGCCTGGGAGATGGGAGCAGTTAGAAAACTCTGGGATGGGTCTGAGTGAGAGGATGAGTGTGAGCCTGTGCTAGAAAACTAAAGGGAAACTGCATGGAGCTCTGGGTCCTGCTCTCCCCTGCCACCCACCCCACTGCACAGCAGAGCCAGGGAAGGCCTTCACCCATGAGGATGTGGTCACCAGGATTTCTATCCCCAACCCAGGCTTGACCCTGCAGGGTAAGATGACATCGTGTGTATTTGTGGTGCAATTCTCACCAGAATGCCAGACATGTCGTGTGGCAGCTGTGGGGTGGCCAAGCCTTCCACCTACACAGCTCCTGCCACCCCTTTGATATGCAATCCTGACCCCACGGCGGGGTGTTGCCACCTGTCCTGGGGCGCTCCGGCCTCCAGCCTGGCTTTAGCCTTGTCTCTGTCCCTCTTCTGTCTCGGGAACGCCCGGACATAGTGGTGCAGCTGCACTGACGTCAGGGAGGGAAATTCCCTCTGCCAGGCAGGTCGGTCTCTCCCTCCCTGCCTCGGGTGGCAGGAGTTTCCTGTGGGAGTTGCAGGGTATCCTGCCAGCTCTTGAGGACAGGGCAGGCTCTACTGGGACCAGAGCATTGCTGGGGAGATGACTGCAGGAGATCTTTCTTTTGCCCTTTTTTCTGGTTTATCACTATGGTCACTTCTCTGTGTCTTACTTTGTCGACATGTGCACGAAATACCATAAGGCTTGAGTTTTTCTTTTCCATGGCATGTCAGGGAGATGGAGCAAAATTCCAGTCTGGGGTGTTGGTGTTTTGTTGTTGGTCTCAGACCTGGTTCCTTTTGCTTCCTTCTCATGGAAGAGCCCTGGTGTTCAGTAACAGCCAAGAGAAACCTCTCCAGTGTTTGTATGTGCTCTTCACTGATGGTAGTGCCCTTACAGATAGTTTTAACTCTTTCTCACCAGTGAGAAAATGGAGACTGCAGCTTCCAAACTGCATGTTCAGTTTCAAGCTTCTTTTCATACTATCTCCTTCTGGCTACATAAAAACAAGGGGCAAAACTTCCCACTGCCCCACTTCCAGGGAAACAATAGACCCTGTGTGGCCCTCAGTGATGATAACTGTACTGAGGCTTTACCATTAGACTGTGGTATAGGAAACTGTTTCTGAGGATCCTGATGAGAGGGGTCAGTGAGATATAAAGGTTGGTGCATTAGAAGTAAAGCCAGCCTCAGGCAGGGTCTCTGGCTTGGAGCAATCCCAAGGAAACATGCCAAGTTGGCACTTGCAGGAAACCCAGGGCACAGTCCCAATTAGCCTACTGAGATGGGTGCTCTGGGCTTGCTTCTATCACCAGTCTCTGCCCCTGGGACCTGGGAGACAGGAAAGCCTGGTGCTAACGAGGGAAGCCACTAACTGTCCTGTGGGAGTTGGAAGCTTCCACAAATGTGTGGGACAACTGGAGAAGAGTAAAAAGTGCTTTGCTGGAAGTTGTGGGGTTGGAGTGGAAAGGGAAGTAGTGGGATGCTCCTGTTGTAGCTGTTCTGGCTGTCTGGTAGTTTCAGAGGACTATGGCATGTCTTTCCTCTGCTTGCTGCTGTTCACAGAACTCCTAAACCTTAATACATTTGAGACCTTTAAACATCTGTAATGTTCAGCTGAAATTGTGCTGAAAAGGGACATTGGGACACTGACATTGTGTTATTTCTGTTCCCTTGGATAGCCAAGCTAAAGACATTTTATTGGAGGGAACTATTTCCCTCTCTTCAGCTTTTTCTAACCAAAAATCCCCAAATATCCCAAGTTAAGTCTGAACATATTGGTACTAACAACTGCGGACTTTAAAATACACACCAGCTTCAAGCTGCTGTCTGCAGATGACACCATGCACTTGGAGCTCTGCATTATCCTCATGTTGCCCATCAACTGTTACATAGAGCAAGAAAGAAACAAAGGAGACGGCACCGTTCAGATTTAGCTGGAGGAGAGGGATGTGGGGAGTGGTACATTAAGACTCATTTGTCCGCTTCTTTTAAGATGTGCTGGACTGTTTCTTCACAGAGTTGTCACTGGTCCTGGGATCAGACTTGGCCATGGGTGACCAAACTTGCCTTGGACTGCAGACATTGCAGCTGCATCCCCACAGCACTTTCTTGGAGTGGACACCTGGGCTTAGTCCCTCATGTCCCCACCAGCAGCTCTGGGTTCCTCATGCAGGGAAGTGCCAGCATGAAGGGACTGGGGTATGAGTATCCTTTTTTTTTTCCTTTTTTACTGGTTTATGTTTACACCAGAGACAAAAGGTGCTGGGGGAATGGAGAAGATTGTGTGTAGGATTGTAGTATTTTCATTTATTAACTTATTTTTAAAGTTTGCTGTTCTCCCTGTCCCTTTATAAGCCAAAAACCAGAAAACTGACACTTCTGGATTGGAGATTGGCTGGAGGCAAAACGTAAATTGTTATAAAAGCTTTTCCCACCATCGCAGCATTTGGGTAGATCCTCCCAAGTCTGTGAGAGTGATACTCCTGTTGCCTCTTTCCCTTCAAGGTAGTTACTGAAAATTTGTCTTTCCTCTGCTTGCTCCTGTTCACAGAACTCCTAAACCTTAATACATCTGAGACCTTTAAACATCTGTAATGCTCAGCTGACATTGGAAAATGTGCTGAAAAGGGACATTGGGACACTGACATTGTGTTATTTCTGTTCCCTTGGATAGCCAAGCTAAAGACATTTTATTGGAGGGAACTGTTTCCCTCTCTTCAACTTTTTCTAACAAAAAAATCCCCAAATATCCCACAGACTTCTTGCTCTTAAAAGATATTAATTTTAACTTTAAAAAAAAAGGGGGAGGGGGGAGAAAACCAAAACGACCACAACCACTCCCCTGGAAACCCCAAGCTATGAATGAAATGTTTCATTCCCTGGTGTAAAGGGTGGGGCTGATTCCAGGCAAATCCTGAAGCCAGCAGTTGCAAAGGTGGCTCGGAGCAAAGCTGGCATCTCCCTTTCCCTGTCTCCCTCAGCTCCAAGCCATTCAGAAGTCCTCAGACCCATAGATCAGGACTGAAGCTGCAGAGACACCAGGAAACTGCGACTCTCCCTTTCACCCTTGTTCAGGACTGGGGCTGGCATGCAGACATCCCGGCACTGAGTTTGGGTGGCCGTGAGGAGACCGTTCTAAATCCCCAGCAGTCTCCTCCTGAGGATATAAATGTTTGTCTCTGCTAAGACATAATCTCGTGGTCGTTTCAATGACAGCTTAAACCGAAGCTGCAGCAAGGGTTGAGCGGAGGGGTAACGGGAGAGTAGTCCACAGCTGTTTCTCTGGCTGTTTTTCTCTCCCAGACGTGAAAGCAGCAGCGGCGGAGCGATGCCCTGCATTCTTGCCCACCTACACACATGCTTCCTCCGCATAGCCCCGTGCCGCCTGCTCACCGCAAGCACTAGAGGCTCGGCTGTAAATCCGCTAGCCAGACAGATCCCTGACACCCCGGCTTCCGCCCCGCTTCTGCGGGACACGTGCCTGCTGCCCTGAACTTGGCATCGCCCTCGCTATCAGCCAGGAAACTTCCTAGGAAGAACAGTGAACGCTGGGGATAGCACAAGCCCCTTTTCCCCTTGAGTCCACTACCTTCTGGGTCTGCTGCTACTGGGAGAAGCTCCCCCTCGCCTGTGCTCCCAGGCTGCCGTGAAGTTTGCCAGTCCTCACGCACCCACTCAGGCCCCCTCTGAAATCTTCAGCTCTCGAATGTCTCTGGCTCCATCTCCCAGTAGATTTTCTTTGAGGCGGTGCAAATGAGGTTGGCCAAATACCGCTGAGCCTCGAGAGCCTCCCAGCTATGCACGGGGTACTGGCAATTCTCGCGCGCACACACCCTGTGGCTTCTGTTTCCACTGCGGGCTGTGCTATGCAAAGGAGCGCCTTGCAGCTGAGAGGAGTTTGACCCAGTCCAACTGCAACGGTAGATATCTCTGGCTAAACTCATGGCGAAGCAACCCATAGCTAAATGCTGTCCGTGAGCAAAGGGGAGGATGGAAGCTGGGGTTGGGGGGAGAAAAATCAGGAGACTTGGGTTTTTTTAGGCAGTTGGGTTTTTTGCACGCTGTCACCGGTGGGTTTCCATGGCTCTGTTTTTCAGATGGAGAAAGCCAAAGTTAGACCTCCTGAGCTACTTCAGAATGTGTCCGGATCTCTGTGAGAAGCTGAAAATGTCCAGCTCTCTGGGAAAAGCAGCCAGGTGCTGTGTGCACTGCCAAAATGAGCCAAACCGTGAGAGATTTGCATTTGCCAAGCCCCAGGCACGAGGGCTGGTAAGGACCTTGGGCAGTTGGTGGCCCCTTTTGAAGTTTTTATGGAAATGTCCTTGCTAGACACTCCCCTCTCATTGGTGTCTTGTGAGTGAAAAAAGAGGCCTGCTCCAAGTAGCTAGTTCTCATCACAATTATGTGGTGCTTCTTTTATAAATTAATTGTGGTTTTTCAGTAGAAGTTATTCTTTTGGTGTGAATGTTGAGCTGGAGACTACCTACCTCTTCTTGATTGTGATGCTGCTAGATGTGCTCAGCACTAAAAGCAGGATACACAGGACTGGTAGTTTGGACTGTAATAGGTGTGTATTTAATGTGTCTGAGGTACCTGTAAAGGTAGGGTAAAGCCAGAGGTCAGGTTGTGCCTTGGAGACAGAGGCCAGCGCACAAGCATCAATTCCAGAAGCTGTCTGTTTTACTTCATATAACCCTTGCAGTGTGTGATCTGGCCACACAGCATTATCTGGGCATGTGTCAGGTGAGGAGACTGGTCAAACCCAGGAGAGCAAATCTGAGTGTCTGGGTAGGAATTGTCCAATCTTTCCCTGCTCCGAATGTTTTGGTCCTGGCACTCAGGCTATGCTGGGGAAGACTTCTTCAGCTCCCTTGAAAAAGTAGGTAGAACAGGATTTCCCAAGAACAGCTGTTCTCACACAGTGTTTCTTTTGCATGAGGTTTATGCCTTTTAGGCTGAAATCTGTCAGGGAAGACAAGCTCTTCTAGGCGGTTGGGAGAGCACACGAAACACAGCCGCTCTTCTGTGAAGCAAGGCCTGAAGCAGTAACAGCTAGTCCCGTGACAGGCATGGTGGAAGAAACCCAGTAAGCTTCTGCCGTGCCTCTAGGAGCAAGCACTAGGTCTCAGCAGTCTATTCCTGGTTCCTGCTTACACCTACCCAGCCAGGCTGGTTATCCATATTCACACCCACGGGTGCAGATTGAAACTGGGTCCTGGAGCAAGAGAGCATGAACCCAAGCTCTTGTTCAAATGTTTTGTGTAGGGAGACAACTTGTCTGATGTGTCTTTGGTTAAGGGTGGATGTTCAAAGCCTAGATGAGAGAGGCTAGCAGTTCAGACCACAAGTTCGCACTGGTCCCTGACCCTTCTTGCCCATTCCCTGGAAGTGTTTGCTGTCTTGGGAGAGGTGGGTGCACCAGGGGTAAGCACAGCCCTGATCTCAGCAGCAGAAGGGAATGCAGCAGCTCTGCAGCCGTGGTCCCTGGGCTGTATCATGTGTACACAAGCCCTGGTGTGATTCCCCCTCTCCCTTCCCCAGCAGAGCCATTTCCCCAATGATGCAGGCTACAAGGTTTGGTGGTCACTCCAGGGCTCAGCCTAAGTTAAGAGAGGTGTTTCATATTACTGGTCTTCCACAGGCCAGGCAGGAGAAGCAGCGTCCAGCAGTGAGGGACCCCTAAAATTCAGTTAATAAGTGCAGTCTTCACTTCCAGCCTCTCTTCCTTGGCAAATGCCACTTATCATAGCAAAAGCAGCTTGGACTTGGCCAGGGATCAGCCCCGCGAGTTTACAGGATTCACAATTCACAGATGTTAGGAACTATCAGGCTGAGTGTGGGTGGAGAATGTCAAGACTGAAATAGCTCCCCTGCCACCCTGGCATGGGCAGCAAAGAAAATGTTTCCACATGACATTCTTCGAACCAAAATTTCCTACAAGGAAAATGCAGCAGGGAAAAATAAGAGGTGATTGCCCCCGAGCTGCCGTTTCAGAGGGCTTCTGGTTTTTGTTCGGGAGGTTAGTGTTTGTGCTGACATCAGCACAGAAGATGCACTGTAGGTGAGCTATAGGGCAGCCCCTTCCCCTGTCTTCATACACACAAACATATACATCTGCTCGAAGATGCAGTCACACTGGTACATAGATACATGGACACTATTTTTTCCTGCTGGAATCCATTTTAATTTAGCTCCTGATTCATATTTCATTCATTCTCCAAAACCACAAAACCAGGATAGGTTTACAGCTTGTACTATTTGGATGAGCAGTGGAGTGGGGGAAAAACAGGGGGACAAGACAGGTTGCTTTCCTGAATGACTTTCTGTGTGACTTAAAAAAAAAACCCAAACAAAACAACAAAACAAGCAAACAAAAACAACAAAAAATACCAACCCCAAAAACAAAAAACAAGGGAGAAGAGGGGGAAGGGAGGGTGCAGAAATTAAAGCCTTCCTTGCTAGCTTTTATTTTTCTTCAGGAAAATAAAATCTGCTTTTCATCTTTGATAGTTTTTAGTGGACTTCGCTCTTGTTTTGTTAGGCTTTAGTGGCCTGAAAAAGATTGGATTTCTATTTTTTTTTTTAATCTTACTTTTAATTTCTCTTCAAGATACATGAAAATATTGTTGTTTTGTCTTGTGGAAAATATATTATTTACAGAACAGCAAAACAATGAAAGATTTCTATATAATCTCTATTCTTTTTGGAAAAAAGGTCGAAAGATATAGAAGGAAACATTAACAATTGTCTGCTAGTTTTCTTGGGGGGAGGAGGGCAGGAAGGGGAGGCAGAGGAGCAAGAGTTCAGAGTTAATTTTAATTGAGGAATTTCCCCATATTTTTTCATTCAGCTTTTGAAACTGTGACCACAACAGACTGTTTGAACTGTGGTGTGAGAGAGACTGAAAATTTCCCCCGGCAACTTTACGCAGGTACTAGCCACAGAGCTGACAAGGAAAGCTTTTAAAGGACAATGAAATTCAACACAAGCGCTGCACCCGGCCGAGGAAACTCCAGCCATCTGGAGACGAGGATGACCAACAGCCACAGCAGTTTGCAAAATTGCAAGAGCTGCCAAAATTAAACTGTGAAGTCAGGCGGGAAGGCAACCAATGACCGGTGAGATCAGAAGTTCAGAGATGCCCCAGATGAGCTCCCAACAACAAGTGTGGCTGGCGTGCACCAAAGTTTATTAAGGATGTTGAGAGGAGGGGAAAATATCTGTGCAGAAGATGCCCAGCTGGCGAGGAGGGACTGGTGCTGATGCTCAGGTCACTTGATGAATCCCATTGGCCAAGTCCCCGGGAGATCCCACCCATTCACAAGTGTAAAATAAATCTCTAAAGTTGTACCTCGTGTACCACTTGACCTTATTGCTTTTAGCCTGCTGGCTTTATATCTATTTATTTATTTTATTTTGGTTTGTACCCAAAGAGGGGCTCGAAGGAAATGAATTTTGAAGCGGCACCTTTCACCACCTTGCAGTACTACCCTGATCCCTGCATCCAGCGGTGAGTCTCTGAGCGTGACGTAACTCTCTCCTATCGCAGGTTTGATCTCGGTGTCCTGTGTAATTGTTAACTTTGCTGCTATCGTCCGGCACCAGCTGGGCTGCACGCGGAAAAAATATGCTGCTCTCTTCATGCTCAGTCGAGCTTATTATTATTTTTGGCTTTCGAACAGGTTACTGTTTAATTATAGGCATCCGTTTAAGCTATCTCCCTTTTCCTCTTTGGCACTAGAGGAAAAAAAAATACATGATAAATAACAAGAAATCTGATAGTATCTTTTCCTTGTGTTTTGGAGCAGAAGGTTAATCTGTGCTTTGGGTAGTGCAGGAATTGCTTTAGCTTCCTATAGCGTGTTTATGTGTTCCTTTAAATGAAAAAGCTCCTGGAAAGAATATGAACTTTACTATTAAACTCTGAAATTTTGGAATTTAAAGGAAATATAAATAATTTTAAAGATTCAGAGAAGAAAAAAAAAAAGCCTTCTAAGAGTGAGCACTTTTCCAAGAATATTTTTTTTTTATTCTAACAGCCAAGCTCAGAGCCTGACAACCACTCTTATTTTAGCTTTGTTGTTACACTGAGTTTTATAACTTTCCAGCAGATAAAAGAGCATGTCTGCACAAGGTATCATATTGTCAGTTTGTTTGTTTCTCCCAATAGAAGATACTATATTTAAGCATGTAAATGACATGTAGATGGTATTTTTCCAGTCGTAAAGTTCGGAGAGGTGCAATCCTCTGAGCACAGTCACTTGTCGAGCTACTTTAAGGCTAGTTCCTGGCTGTGTTTTGAAAAAGCCCTGGCTGGTGTCTCACGAAGGCATTTGATCCCCTGAAGGGTTAACTATTAACTCTGCATGCTCTGCAGGGTGCTGGGGAAGGCTGCCGTTGTTGAAGAAAGGACTTGGCTACTGTCCCCCAGCCCACAGCATTACAGGCAACTTTGCGATTTCTTTTTTGATCTCTTCCCCCACCTCTGTCGTGATTTGTTGCATTGTTTGTGGGAGTTTTTACACACACACACCCCCAACCCTTAATTGTCTGGGTGCTCTCTGCCACCACAGCGAGAAGATTCTGGGGAGGAGTGTGGAGACCTGGCAGTGAGGAGAGGCTGCATTTGGGGCCGGAGGAGGGGAGCTGGGAAATAGCGCACGGTCCTTGGCTGCGCTGCCGTGGCAGAGGAACACAGGACGGAGCCGGGGGGATTGGTTTCCCCAGGGAGATCTGCCACAACACGAGCCCCGGGGCTGGCCAGGCGCAATGGCACTCTGATCTCCCACAAACCCACCCAGAGCTGCTGACCCCGGCTGGGATGGGCGTGTGTCCTGGAGAAGAGCAGTACGAGAGTGGTGCCCACCAGGGAAGGTGGATTTAGGCTGGCAGTTGTGGGGTCTTTAGCAGGCAGATAAGTTTCAGTGCCTAGAAATCATGGCCAGGCAAATTCCCAGATGAAAAATAATTTTAAAAAACATTACAAAAAAATGACTAGAAAGCATAAAGATACTCTGGGAAGTATACCTGAGCTCTGGGACAGCTTCCCAGCCTCTGTGAACTCCTGCCAGTCACATATCATCCCGTGACAAAGAACAGGTTCATAACAACGATGCTGAGGCTCAGGAAAAATAAAAAACAAAACAACAGCTGAAGTAGGAATTGAATTAAATTAAAAAAAAAATAAATCCCTTGGCTGTAGAACCTGTTGAACTTTCTTAATGGGCCTTTTTCCCCTTCCAATCTTGCCTCCTCCAGCAAATCAGGTCCTTCACTAGAAATGCTGCTCCTCACCGTGTGCCTTAGCAGCGTGATGAGTTTTTAAGTGACCGTTATGGTGTCGGAAGCCTCAGGACACCTTGGGACAGATAAAGTTTGTGACACTCCTCTGTCATAAAACCTGATCAAGATGTAGCTTAGCATACTAACGTGTCTCAGCTGTTATGCATGTCTGTTTACATGAGCCGAGAGTGGCATTTATCCAGTTATTAGTGGCTGTGCTCTGCCACAGGTCAACATCAGCTAAAAGCTGGGCCCAGAGATACTTTTCTCAATCTGAAGTCATAGGTGGTCTTCAGCTTTAAGTTCCATTGGTTGGATATTCATGATGTGTTGGGTGACATTTGTCTGACTGATTTAACAAAATTGAATAGTTTCATAATTGGCGGGTTTTTTGTTTTAACACAGTTTGAAACTCTTTTGCTTTGATGTGGTCAAAGATCTTTATTCAGCTAAATCCAGTGTGCTTCTTTGCAACTTTAAAATTACATCTAGTAATAATCTAAACAGCAAACTGATAACATTGAGCTGGGGCATGCTGGCAAAATAACAGTAGTGAAAACTGTTAAAACGTGTGGAGCACGGGGGTGTCACACAGATTTCCCTGGAGGTCAATGTGGAGGGGGAAGCAGTTCTAAATCCCAGTTAGCTGTAAGATCTGTGGCTTGGTTTTACCCTCTGCTGTTGCTTCATCTGTTAATCTCTTCATTTCGGGGGGTGTCTGGCAGGCAACGTGGGAGCCAGTTACAGAGTTTTCTCTGTCAAGTGGTGAACGCAGATCACACTTAAGAGCGTTAACTGATGTGCCATTATATATACATGCTTGTATACTCACTGCTTGTCATTTCACAGCGGTGAAACTATGCGCTGCTGCTGTTATGGCATATCTAAACAACACAGTTTCAGTGCAACAGAAGAGGGAAAAAAAATATCTGAGTGCCCAGACTACCAGTGCTGCAAGTTTTTATTTAGGCCACTCCAGCCTCCATCTCAACAGCCCACCTCTCTCATTTAGGCTATTTATTTATTTGTAAATGTGGGCATCAAAGCAAAGCACCCCCTGAAACACACACAAGTACAGATAACTCAGCTGGGCCATGGGGCAGCAGCCTTCTCCTTCACTACCTCAGTGCTGTGGGCACTGGAGTTCAGTGCTGGAGCTGCAGCCCAGCTGAGAGAGGGGCACTGGGCACTGCTGGGGACATACATTTCTGGGCAGAAGTGAGGAATGCAAATGTAGTGTGGGAATGTCTGAAGTGAAGTTGAAAATGTACATCCTGAGCACTCTCATCTTTCTTCTTAAACAGAAAGTGCTAAGAGATGCTAAAATTCAGCAGTAATGGAGTTGAGCAAAAGCCTCAAAGCTTTTCTATTTCTGTTTCCCCTATAAAGGGATTTGCATGAAATGCTCAGAATCAGCGATAAATGGGGTTCAGCGTGCTGGCTCCGGTGCCTGAGAGGTGGTGCTGCAAGGACAAAAGCACCTGCTTCAGCACAAGTTGCTGACCCCCACGAATTACTTGTTTGGATGGTACCGTGGGAGCTCATCCTGTGCTGCAGGAAACCCAGGCTGGCTCTGAGTCATAAAATGAGCTCACTATCTGAAACAGGCGGGATTTCCACCTTCCAAGAAGTACCCACCTAGCTGCAGTTGAAAGCCACTTAATGCGAGATGAAGAAGGCACTGTAATTATGATCAAAGTCCAGCTGTTGAGAGCCATGTAATTAGGCTCTCTCTCCAAAGCTGCTTTTTTTTTTTTTTTACACATAATGCTTGGTTGGGGGAGTGATGTTTACAGATAAGGTACTTGTGTTCTTGGAAATAATGGTCATTAGGCTGTGTTTTAGCCAGGAGCTCTCTGCTTTTGGGGCTGTCGGGAATGCACCTGCTGCTGCACTGGACTATGGTCCTGCCTGCTCTGCTCGCCCCGTACCCCTGCCCAGGCTAATTGGTGGCCTTGGGATTTCACATCGCTGCTGTGTTGAAGGCGTTCACTGTGTCTCACTCCTCCCTTTTGAATGAAAGGCTTCTCACACAAGCTGCTCTTCCCTCTTTAATTTCTGGCTTTCATTTCTGAGCACAATGTGATACCGCCTGCCTCCCAAATCTCGCTAATGACAGAGGCTCGAGGAACAACCCTGAAATCCTCTGGTCTCTGCAGCATCTGTGCTGGAAACCTGGTTTCTCAGACATGGTCCAGGGTTTTGGGAAGGTTGCAAAAGAAAAAAAAAAAAAAGGCAAAAACACCCCAACCCAACCATGTATGTAGGGAAAAAAAGATACCTATTTTTAGAAGAGAATGAGGGAAACACTCAGAAATGAGTTGGAGAATGGAAGCAAGGGGAGGGAATAGATCATGGCTGCAGCATCTAATGGGTGCTGTATCTGGATGGATTTTGGTGAGCAGGGTCTACTTCCAGCCTGCCAGAGGTCCTGGGTTCAAAGGGATCTTTCACTGGGAGCACTGCACTTTTTGCTTCACCTTTCTTCATTGGTTCCCGTAAGTTATCAAACAGGGCTGATATATGGACTGCAATTATCAGATAGGAGTCTTGCCAATGTTAATGCTTGCAATGCAGCACAGAGGTGAAAAACTCACTATACCCTGTGCTTGTCATTACTAATAGGCAGTAATGAAACAGCAGGTTTCCTCCCTTTGGGTTGGGAGGGGGCAATATTCAGGTGAAATCTGCTGGCTACCCCTCCTGATCACAGGCAGCAGCATGCTGTGCCCCTTCACAGTCATGAATCAATGCTTGCATAAGCAGCTCTCCTTTCACCCGGGTATTAGCTGAGTGACATTGTGACAGAGCTTTGCTTAGGCTGCTGTAGGGTAACGTCTTGCAGGAGGGTTTCATCCCATGCGCGGGCTCTGCAGTGTCCTTGCATTTAGCAAGCGCACGCTTTTTCCTCTTTCCTTATCCTATACTTTGCTGAAAAGTAACTGAACTCTCCCGTGGCAGGGTGAACAGAACTCGTCTGCTTCCACCTTTGAGATAGGAGCCTGAGTTTGTCATGTTGGCAGAAAGACCTGAAGCCATGTAAGGAAAGCCACATGACTTGGTATAGATCTATTTGCAGAAACAGCCAGTGATACAGCAGGTACTTTCCAAAGACTCAGAGAGGGGCCAAAAATTGTTCTGAGCCACTTGTGGTGTGCTCAGAGCAGCTAGTGACTTCTGGAGGAGCAGAATTGACTCCACATAGGAAGGAAAGGTGGAGAGGAGGGGAGCCAGGGAGGTGATTTTTTGTTTTACTGGCCTCGGTGAGCGCTTCTATGGGGTGGTGATCACCTTCATGGCTGTGCTGTCACCCCTGGTAGAAATCCCGTGGGGAAGCATCCCCATCTGGAGACAGATGCATGCACGGGGCAGCATGCAGTGTGCTGAGAGATGGATATGGCAGGGTGGCCTCATGAGCAGGAGAGTTTTGCAGAGCAGCTCTGCAGGAAAGACATGGGACCTCCCATGCTGCCAGCCTGGGACCTCTCAGCTGACCCCATGGCACCTCACTCAGGGCATGTGCTGCTGGTGGAGAGGAGGGGAGAACATTTAGTATCTGAGATCTGCTTTTTGGTTGCACTCCTGTCCTGCAGTCTCATCAGAAGATAGGATTAGAAGATAAGATCTTTGCAAAACACCACTTAAGGGCAGCATGTTAAATCCTCCGTAGTCCGTCCTTCCTGCCAGAGCCCCTGCAGTCTGCTTGTCCCCACTGCTGCCCTCTCTTTTGTCCCCACTGAACCTCTTTGCTCTATGTCAAAGACATGTCATTGTGCTAAGGATGTTCCAGCCCCTTCACAGTCGTTGGAAAGGACAGCACTTTTCCTTTTTTTCCTCTTCAAAATGGTATAGGCCCCTCACAAGCGTTAGAAAAAAATATTTGCTCGGAGGTCTTTTTAGTGCTTCTTAAGGGATTAAGGTGGAAACAAATCAACTGTTTTTTGTTCTTTCCCAGATCTCAAAGGACTGTATGAGAATATGTAAAGACTTTCCTGTGGCCCTTTTTGCTATGAGAATACCTAATTCATAGGATTTTGCTCAACTTCCAAAAAGACTGAAGAAATTAAAGAAGCAAGTTCTCAATAGCTCATTTGTTCAGAGATGTTTTGTGCATTCATGGTGCATGTTATAAATTATAATCCCTTGTTGATCTGTGTGGTACCTTTTGCTAACTTGCAATGGCTCCTCTCAACAAACACAAGGATTTCTGTTTTGATACAGAGCAGAAGGGCTCATCTTTGATTTGGGGAAAAAAACCCTCAAATTTCTGATGTCCAACAAGTGGCCAAAGGAGTCTTGAATCCTTTATAAAAAAAAATTTCGATAGGTGTCACAAGACGTGGGGGAGGATGGAGGATATTGAATGATGAAGAAATCAAGGAAACCTGGCTTTTAATTTGGTGCCTGGCTCTAAGCTAGTTCCACGCTTACGTGAAAACCTGCACGGGAACGTGGGCTCTGTGGTGGGAGCCAATGGTTACACTCCCATACAAATTTTGACTTCTGTTTAGTTTAAAATTTTGTAACCTGTGATCAAAACTGAAGCAATCAGAAGGAAAAGGTTTTGCTATAATAGATTTTTGAGGTCTGTTTGACTAGGTCTGCTGATAACAGATAGGTGATACCCTTCTATCTGTTTAGCTTCATGAAAACATCTGTATCTGTTTCTAAGGCTGACTTAGGAGTTTTTGGTGCCTGCTTGTAATCGCTTACTACTGTGTAGCAGACCATCTCCCCACAGGATTTTGCTGCTGAGTCATCTCCAGTCAGGTGTTTGAATGCCACAGGTGTCCTGATATGATAAATACTGATGCATGTAAGCAAGGGGAATTTGGTTAGTGCATGGAGCTATAAAGAGAACAGCCACCTCCACGAGTGAGAAGGGGGGGGAAACCCTGCAGTAAGTGATCAGGGTTTCAGTAGGCTCTTTGCAACATAAAAACAAGCCCGCTTACAAAACCTTGCCCTGGGAGGTTCAATACTTGTCTAGTTTAATAACGTTGATATTCTCTGAAGTCAGTGAATGCTGGAAAAAAAAAAAATGCATGTAAAGGAGCTTGCAGTATACTGGTGAGCTGGACGCTGCAAGAAGCAGCTGCTGAGCTGTGTGTTGCCAGCAGTGTCTGCATCTAAATTCAGAAGTAGGAGGCAGAGCTGGTGGGGCAAAATGGTGGGATTGCTGTGCTTGCTGTCAGTGGGGTCTCTGAGGTGGCTGCGACAGCTGGGAGATCGTAGTTCAGCTGGCTCTGAGACTAAACGTGGGCATTGGGTGGTCAAATAGTACAGGTTTAAAAATCTTGATGTTAAATAACAAAATGCCTTCACACTGTCCTCCAAGTTGTTCCTATTTGTGAATTTTCCTCTTAAAATATACAGGCTGGAAACGTCATTCCTGGTTTTGATGCAGTGGCAGACTCTGATGTATTCATAGCACTCCAGGAGCTGCTGCTTTAAGATAATCACAAGCAAAAATCATAAATCACATTAGGTGAGGCAATGTATTGACAAAATTATAGGGAGCCAACCCTGTAATTTCTTAGCACCAGGCGTAGTTGCAAAAGCAAAGATCCTGCAAGCACTCCAGGTAGCATTCTCTTACACACCAGCAATGTTTCTGATAAACAGTTCGCTTGTTCCTGTCTTCCAGGACTATAATCTGCTCTTAATTCTTTGTCCTTCATCTGCCCTGTCTTGAAGCTACTTTATGACACAGAGAAAGGTTTTTTGCAAGTGCTCTTGTTTTTGAGAGAAGGATTCTCTGCCCTTGGGCTCAGCAATAGAGTTGCTATGTGCTGAAAAATGCAGTCATTACAGTATTTAGCAGAACACTTCATTTTCCCATAGGGGTATCACTGGTGTCAGGGTTGGGGAACGGAAGTTATTGTTTGCCATTCAAACCATCAGATTTAGCAGGTTGGCTGCGGGGGTAACAAGTAGGAGCTTCAACCAAATTCATATTACGGGAATCTGCCCCTAACGCCTGTTTTGGTGTTTCTGTTTTGCATTTTAATTATTTACTGAAACGCAGGATGTTTCTGTTTACAATTTCCTGCTTCTGAAGAGTTCTGGGGACTTTCTGTATTATCATGATGATTTATTTTATATTTTTGTAGAATTCAGCCTTCTTGAGAGAGGGTTTTCTTAAGTCCCCAAGTACTTCATAGTGAAAATAATTTGTGTAAGTAAACACCGAAGCAGCTTTCGTAAGAGTAGGTGCCTCAGGGAGTCAAGAGTCTTACCTGGCTCAACTCAAAATGTCATGAGTCTTTTGCAGTAGACAGTCTGAGACCTTCCTGTCCTAAAAAAGAATCATGTATTTCATGTTCTCTGTCTGGGGAAGCTGTCCTACTCTCCTCTGACTATTTTTATATGGCTAAATGCCCTGCCATGCATAGTATCCCAGGGCTGAAAATCAGTGTGGGCTGTGTGGTTTCTCTTGCTTTACTTTTCTCTCATGGGGGGGTCATGTTGAGACCCATGTGGGTTGTCTTCTCACCAGCCTCTCCCTGCTGCCTCAGAGTGGCCAGGTTTGGGGAATGCCTGCCCTGTATGAACAGGGCCACCAGCAACTCGCCATCCGCCGCTCCACATG